>LOJH01023010.1:0-19672 GCA_001685095.1 Ellobius talpinus | reverse complement strand
CCCGCTGCCCCGCCGAGCGTTTCTGGGTTGGGGAGAGGAAAGGAAAGTGGAAAAAAACTGAGAACTTCCTGATCCCTCTCGCTGTGAGACATGTCTGAGACTCCTGCTCAGTGTAGCATTAAGGTAATGATTCTGTTCCCCTCCTTCCCCTTGGGCGATCGGAACCCCCTCGCCCCGGTGCTGCCGGTGCAGTTGCTAGGCTTGCGGGGAATTATTTGGGGCGCGAAGGAAAGAGATGCAGCTCGTGGCAGCGGCTGTACCCTTTAGCATAACCTTGCTACTCCCCTCTCCCGCCGAGCCTCGTCTGGGCTCCTGGGCCCCCCACCCCACCCCTTCTTTTTGACCATGTAATGCCGGTCTCAATTGGTAGGAGGAACCCAGTTTGTCTTCTGATCTGTAGAACACCTCCGTAATTAGTGCGCTTAAAAATAAGAAAGGAAAAAGAAATTCCCCTTTTCCTTATTCCTACGCACAACATGTGACTAAACTGTAACTTTTGTTCCCGAGGGGTGGTCTCCCTAGGGAAAAAGTTGTAGGGGCCCCACTAGAATAGTCTCTGCCTCTCTCTCTTTCTTTCAGGATTCTGGGTTCTATCACACAAGATTTTTACTCCCGCCTCCCTTCTGATTGTGATTGCAAGCCCTGAGGTAGCCTTGGTGTCAGCTTTTCCTGGGCATTGCATAAGGAAAAAAAATTAAACCAAGGTGAATAAAGTTGCTGAATAGTTATTTGACTCTTGGTGCATATGAAAGTTGAGCAGTCTGAGAGTAGAAAACTCCTGTGATGAGGGGTGGAAGAGAAGTGACCAGGCAAAATGACCTTCTCTGACAGTGCAGAGAGGCGGTTGAAAAGCTGCAGTCTCGGGGTAGACTGGCCTGGGCTAAGTTCACGACTAATATTTGCAAACAGCCCTTGGTCTTCCAGGTAGTCGTGTGTGCATGAGTATGTACATCTGTTGACGTAGGCTGCGATGCTGTAGTTTGTTGCTTTTAAAAAGTTGTTGTGAAGTTTGCCACCATCGGGAGGCAGAATGATTCGTCGGTCTCCCCCAGTTATTTTTCCCATGCTGCAGTTATAGGGCACTTTATTTCAAGGGTCCGCCAGTCACCAGGAGGCAAGCTTTCTATTGCCCATGCAAGGCTGAAGTTTCTGAAGTTTGCTTTTGCTTCTGGCTTGGCCTATTAATGTGTGCCCCTTAGGTGGATGTTGCAGAAACAATGAACGTGTAATCTGTTTTCTTCTGTGGCGAGTTAGAAAATCTTTCCCCTTTAACAGTATTTCATCTAGGATCTGTGTGAGGGAAAGGGATGTTGTCACACTGACTTACTAGGTTCATAATTAGAGTCAGACCTTAGTGTTTCTTATCAGGAGTGATGGTAACAGGTTTGAAATAAGGCCGATGGGGACTCAAAAGGTGCATGGGTGTCTTTGTTTCTGCCTCACAGAAGAGCCCAGAGGAACTTTTGGGCTTTTGTGTTTGTGCATATCTGGGGTAGGCTTTGGAGCCATGCCTCACTAAAGAATTTAGGACGCTGTGATACTTCAAGACCAGTTTCTTTTGCAATATAAATTAGATTCTTTGTCGAATTCAGGAAAATCTTGCTGTATGGATAATCTAATTTATTTCACACTTCATAACAAAAACAGAGGTACCTAATAATAGGGCATTAGGTCAGCAAATTGTATTTGGCTTGATGGCAATAAACCAACAGAAGAACCTAGACCACCTTCAGCACAATAGCTTTAGGTTGAAAACAACACAATGCACTCTATCCTGTGACTTCTGATACCACTTCTAAAGCCACTACATTTCTGCAGTTCTGATGGGCTCACCATCAGAGTATGCTGGAAGCTGGAGCGCCTCTGTTGAATGGCTTCTTTGCACCCCAATAGAAAGAAGAGCTAACCCATGTAGGGATCCAAGCCCCATCAAAACATTCTCAAATGTGATACGGAAGTTGAATGTGATTCGTCTTATCGTTTTTTTCCTTATTGTCTTACGTTGTTTATTTTTCATTTTTTTGACTTTGGTCCTGGATGGAACCTAGAACCTTGTACAGGATAACTGAACTCTACTCTTGTGCTGTAACCGAGCCCTTCCATGCTTCTTTTTTATTTTGGATGCCTCTTTTTATTTTATCTGTCTATATGTTGTCATTTAAATGCATTTGTTGTTCTTCATAGCCTATGCAGTTGACTTTGTTTTGGGTTGTTTTTGGCGGAGCTAGCCTGTGAATGTTTGCCTGGGCTGTGGTTGTTTTTAGGTGTGTATGCGTGGAGACAATATCTCTCCATGGAGTTGCTGGAATTTATCATGTCCCATAATAAACCACGGAGATCAAGGACCAGGATTGGCTCAGGTCACCTGAAAATGTTCCAGTGATGTGCGCTTCATGTAGCCCTTGGGATGTGGTACATTGGTGGCATGAGAAAAAAAAATGTGTACAAGCAAGCCCCAGGCATGTTGCTTGCTTATAGGTGCATCGGTAAACAACTAACTTTTCCTTGGAGTAGAGAGTGTACGTGAGTTTGAAGGATTAGCTGGTGCTAAAGGCAGGAGGGCTGTCTCTGAGAGGCAAGATCTCTCGCTCCTCTCCTGAAACTTCCCCTATCTGCTCTCCTGCCACACAAACAGCTGGTCAGCGGGCAGTAAATTCCTCAGCAGCTGGTGTGATGGAGGCCACAGTGGGGGTGGAGGTGGGGGGAGGGGGAAGCACTTTGTTTATTTTTGAGCCCTGGTCTGTTCTGCTAGGAAAGACCAGAGTCAGGTCTAGGTGAAGTTTCCAAGGTGAAAGTTTCTGAAGGGATCAATCAGTGACACCTAGGTGAGTACAAGGTGGCTGCCAGGAGACTTGAGAAGGCCTGTGTGTGTCTTTCCCTACCTGCAGAAGTTCACGTCAGACACCCTTTTTACAGTGGAAGAGAAGCTTCCCCTGCCAGGCTCCAGGTCATCCTGAGCAACACCAAACCTTGCCCGTGCTCTGCGACAGTGTGGTGGCACTTTGGTTCCCCACTGGTTGGGGTTGGTTGATCATCTTAGTCACAGGGCAAAGGAAAACAGGTTGGCTTTTCCACCATACGCCTTCACCTTCAAGTCACCTGTTCAGTTTTTCATTCCACCAAGTTAACAGCAGAAAGTGGTTGTGGCTCAGCCGCCACAGGCCTTTTGCAAGGCTTGGCACAGAACTTACATTGGCTGAGGCGATCCGGGACACTGAAAACTGGTGGCATAATGCCCTGGCCCTCCCTTTCCTGTTCCCCTCATCAGTTCACATTTATGGTAGAATGAGGTTCTCGTTTAAAATGAGTGTATTGGAGAGAATGCACTAGGCAGAGCTGGTGTCTAGGTGACTCTTACTCCTTTGGGCTAGCAAGGGTAATCTTGGTGCCTTAGTTTCTCACCTGGCAGCTGGTGCAGAGTTATTTCTGTCGTGTGCTGACTCTGAGGTATGGAAGAGGTGAGTGTACCTCCCTCAGTGTCCGTGTGTCACCTTCTTTCATAAGGTTACCCGAGGGCCAGAGCTCTGCCTGGTGTCTCTCCAAAAAATAAAAGAATTTTGATATACTAATAATGTTTGATTATATTTGATATTCTCAGAAACTGCTTTGGTGTCTAAGCAAAAAAAGAAAAAGGAATTGAGGTGAGAATGTGGTTTACCCCTCTAATTACCTCTCTTGGGAGACTGGAAGGAGTTCAAGGTCATCCTTGCCTACATAGAAACTTAGAGACCAGCGGACTACCTGAGACCCTGCCTTAAAAAGAAAAAAAAAATTAAAGGAAGGATATGGAAAGAGAACAAAGTCTTGAGGGACCCTTACAGGCTTGTTTGGCCCCCTGTTCCTCTGACAGTATCTTCAGGGACTGTTTAGGCATTGAGAGTTCAGTCAGAGTTGAGAGATGTAGCCAGACCCTGGGCCACACACTTCTGTTTTCACAGTTGTCTTCTGAGAGCTAAGTGGCTGCTTTAGCCCATGGATGACAACCCAGTTAGAACACAGGCCTACAGGGTCTCAGGCCACCACATCACATTCTCAAGGTTCACGGTGTGTCTATAAAAGGCCAAGGAAATCTGATACAATAGGCCCTGCGCTTTGGCACTTCCTAGTGTGGTCCATTTTAATCACCAGCCAGCTGGTCTGAGGGCACCGAGCTATGTGCCATGGAAGATGATGTGTGTGGGAACACTGGGCTGCAAGGGTCTAGTCAGGTGTGAGAAGAGGAAGTGGTAGGAGGTAGGGCTGAGGGAAGAGAGGCCTGATGGATTTGGGTTTGCACCACAGTTTGCAGAGACCCGTGTTGGGAGGGCATGGGAGAGTTCGGCTGGTTCACCTTGGTAAATCCATGGGTGAGCCCCAGGCTTCTTCACCCAGTCAGCCAGTCTTGTCTATACCTTCACTTATGTGTGGTAAGCACTCTCTTTAAGAACAGACCTGGCAGCCAAGGCAAGGTTCCTCTGGAAAAGGGTAGGTCAAACAGGGGAAATTACCTTGGCTGTGAGCAGCCAACACAGAACTAAGACGGGGGTTCTCAGACACACAGTGCAGGGGCAGTGGGTAGCTGGGAGTTACTTGTAGAGTCATTTCATTTTATTACTGGATTTTAAAGGTTGGCCTTTGGTGCAGTTTCCCCAATTGGGCAAGTCTAAATCGAAGGAAGCCCCCTTGGAGTGTGAGGCATAAGGTGGGACGTACCTTTCTCTGTGAATACTGCTTTAGAAGAACAGTACCGTGACTTGGTCTCTGGCAGAGTCCATCTAAATTGTGTTCCAATAGACTCGAGGAAGCAGTATCTGTGCGTTTATTGAAGAGAGTGTGACTTTCCTTCAGTGTTCCCACGCCAACAGGAGCCCGGCTTGACGACTGTTGGTTGCCAAACCTAGTATTTGGGGAGAGAAAGGCGAGACTAAATTAGGGAGAAGTTAGAATTACAGCCTATTAAGAAGCTAACACATTTTATTGATTTTTCTGTACATACAGGAACCAGACTAATAAAATAGCATTTACTGGGACATCTCAGAATGAGCCCCTATGAATAGGCAGCCATGACTTGTGGTTCCGTGCCATCTATTGCGTAGGAATGAGTACAACCATGTGCTTGAAACTAGTCCTTTGGTGTTGAAATATTACCACAAATCTATCATTTGCCCTGTTAATTCTCTGGGTAACCCTTTCATCTTTGACAGTGAAAATAGACAGTGCAGCCGAGTCTGGTCCCAGGGATTTGCAATCTTTCTGTCATAAGGAAGAAGACTTCACTGTGTTAAGTATGGATTCCACCATGTTGATTGAGCTCACCGCATGGAGTCCTATGGGCCGTGCTTATGGAGATTGCAGAATCCTTGGGTTTGGGGGACTTTATAAATTCTCTGTAATTAGAATTGCTTCTTTGCTGTTTCAGTGGTCACCTCTCCAGCTCAGCCTTACAGCTCTGGAGGGATTCCTTCCTTTTGCCCGCAGGCCTCCTCCTCCACCATGGCCACCCTCACTGGTTGCATGCTAATGCATGATGTCCTGGTGTGTTAAGCTTAATGACCTCATTCTCTCTTCACAGTCTTTCCTGGAGGCAGTTTCCCTCCCCATTTTACAAACCCGGAAACCGAAGCCAGAGAGGCTAACTGCTGGTCTACCTCAGATCTCTCAGTCTTGTATGCCTAGTGGCAGTACAAGTCTCAGACACTTATCACCAGTCTGTAGTTCCCTGAGACTATTGTGAGTTATGTCCCTCTTCAGGAAGCAAATTAGGAAACCCAGAGTGATGGAGCTGATGGGTCCTGGCCATAGCTCAAGTGAAAGGCAGGGGTGGAGCCAGCACTAAGATGACCCGCAGGGGTCCAGCGAGCAGAGGTTTTGCCTTCCCTCTGCTTGTTCAATGTTGAAGGTGGGTTTTCTTCAGTACCCTTTAGGGCCAGCCTGATGGTCACTCTTAGTCAGAGACCTTTGTCTGGATGAATGTCCAGGTGATCCTTTTTTTCCTTTTTCTTTTAAATACTGCTTCTGGAACTTTCTAGTGATGTGTTATCTTCCATGGCTCTATTTTGTCCCCCCTGCTTTTCCTGCTTTTCACTCAGAAACCTCTCTCTCTACTCCATTTTCTCTGCCTAATAGTTTCTTCATTAAGTGGTTTGATGTCTGAGGTTGTGTCCTCATCCTGTCCAACCTCCGGGCCAGATACCCTCTTTACTGACATTCCTCCATCGTTGTACAACTTTATTACTATCATTATTTAAAGCTTTTTACCCAATCCATGAATGTCTTTTTTCCCCATAAAGTATCTCTTGTGTAAATCATTAAAACTGTGTGATTTCTGGAAATGTATTTGAAATATTTGTAGATATTCCATGATTTCCCATGACTACCCAAGGATTATTTCTTTTCTGTTTTCTGAGCCCGCCCATTCTGACTTTGTTCGTTTTAATTACTTGAATGATGAGAGACATTAAGCCATCTGCCTTCATACATTTCTGCATTTTTTGTTTTGTTTTGTTTTTAAGATGACCCTTTCTACCTCCAGCCTGGCCTTGGGGATGCAGGTTCTCATTTATGCTAAGCAAGATCTCCACTTTAGAGCTACTTCTGTATTCAAATGTTTATATCCAAACAGCTTCAGTAAATAGAAGAGGAAGATTTATACGTCCATAAGCTGAAACTTAGAACTAAAGAGCCTTGCAGAAGAATCACGGAAGGGTTCAGAGACAGAATAAGGTGGCATGGTGCAGGTGATACAAGGACATTATAGAGGCATGACCCAGACTTCTCAAGAGGCAGGTGAGGAAACTGAGTCTCATAGCTTGCCCCCAAACCCATTGCTAATTGTAGCTAAGCCACAATCAGAATCATGTATTCTGTCCCAGCTCCTTGTCCCTCCAACTCCTTGGTGGAGTAGAAGCCATGAAAATCAAACAAGAATTCTGACAGCATTGTGTCCCTGTTATGTCACACAGAGAGCTAACGGCCACCTCCATCCCCAGATGACACCTCAGGACGGCAGGTAATAGTATGGGTTATGGCTTCTACGCTAAGTCTCTCAATTTAAGAAGTGAAGAGAGGATGAAATATATTTTGGAAAGATATCCAAGGGAAAAGGTTGGCATAAAAATAATGTTGATTTTTAAAAGGCCAAGCTTCCTGTATCTGGACAGATGATTTATGAGACTACTCCCAGGGGAAGATGCTAAAGAACCGGCTCCTGAGGATTTATGAACTCTGTCGGGGGATTTTTTTCTCTGTATGTGGGAGTCAGACATAGGGAAACGACCTCATTTCCTGAATGACCCAAAAAGGACACGTTGCCCTGCTGGGCTGGTGTGAGTTCAGTCGGCAAATGTGTGCAGGGAGATGTCACTCAATCCTCCCATTGCCTCTGACTTTAGCTTTAGTTTTGAGTTCTGTTCTGTTCCTGTGATGTTGTTGTCCCTTAAGGGCATTGCCAGTTGTTAGAAAGAGTTTCTGTTGACTGTGGAGTGCTCCCAAGGAACAGTGCAGATAGACACTGCAGCCCACAGACCTGTGAAACCTGGTCTTGACCCGAACTTGTTCATGTTACTTAACCATGAACTTATTAATTCCCGTAAGGAATTAGAACTGCGTGTTTGTTACACCTGTTGGCCAGTGTAGGTTGCTGGACACAGTTCCCTTATGCTGTCAAGAAAAGTGAGCTTCCCTATTACGTGTTCCACAACACGTGACTCTAGGAGGGGCTCGAAGTTTCAATACCACCATTTTAACAGTTGGTACCAGGGATGTTCAGGGTGCTGTGGGTTGGCTAACTCCCATCACAGTGTTTCTGTCACAAACTCACTGAGTTTCTCACTGGACTGGGGTCATTCAGTCATGGCTCAGAAAAGCTGTTTTGTTTTTTTTTTCTTCGCTTTAATGGAGCACAAGCTTTGGCAACAGAAGAGATGAGCCAACTGAAATTACGCGACAATACGAAATGCCTTTTGTATCTTACAGCAGTTTTGAGGGAAATGGCGGGTGTACTTTGAAATTAGTTTGCCGAGATAGAAAAAAAACCTGGGGGGTGGGAATCCTGAAGTACCCTCTGGAAGTCTTGTGCAGCGTAACTGCTGGAACGCGTCGGTGGATCTGCTTGCTCACACAGTTGCCTGTTACTTGTGACTGGGGAGAGACTTGGAAGACATTGATTCTTTAGTGGGCTTTTGTTTCCCAAGCAGTTCCCTGTCTGTCTGACCGCAGAGCAGACAGTGTGTGCTGTGGGGTGCTGAGGGCCCAGCTTCATGAGTTGGGAGTAGATGACCTCAGTAGCAGCTTAATTATACAGAGGAGTTTGAAAAAGCCAAATTTCTTACCTTGGGGGCACGAGGGAATTTTTAGGCTTTTTGAAGGTATTAAGGGGGTGGTGAAGTGCTGCTTTCCAGGAACAGTTATAGTTTCATGCTGTGGACTTAAAATGCCGCCCCTTAATATTCCTTGTCAAATATGTGTTGCATGGGAAGATAAGATATGGACTAGAAAATGACTTTTTTTTTTGGTTTTTCAAGACAGGGTTTCTCTGTGTAGCTTTGGAGCCTGTCCTGGAACTTGTTCTGTAATCCCAGCTGAGCTGGCCTTGAACTCATAAAGCCTGCCTCTGCCTCCTGTGTGCTGGGATTAAAGGTGTGTACGCCACACTGCCTGGCCTTGTGCAAGCTCTACCCCTGAGCTACATACTCAGGCAAAACTTACCTCTAAAAAAAATAGACTGCATAGATTATATAGTGTTTGTTTGTTAGTACACATTAATTATACATAATGGGCTTCATTATGACATTTTCATACATGTATATATTTTGGAGATACCTTTCCCTACCTTCTCTGCCCACCCCCCCTTCTACACATCATCTGTCCCTTCTCAGCTAGTCCCCTTCCATTATCTTTTTATTTTTTTTAAATAACCCAGTGAGTTTCGTTAGGGTTGTATACAGGAACGTGGCTGAGGGTTATTTGCAGGGGCAGCAGGCACCTTACCAATGGCTATACCGCTGAAGACAGTGCTGGTTTTGAGGAATTTACTTCCCACCCTATGAAACAATGAACCCTCTGTCAGACTGTTGAAGAGGGTTGGGGGGAAGCTGTCTCTCTGATCCTCCAAGGAGCTACTAGTAGAAGTTGGCGATTTTTCTTGGTACCGTCTGCGGCGGGCTATGGCAGACTGTAGGTGCTGTTATTATTGCTCATAAGAATTATCTGTGTAGTTAGGTCAACGATCCTTGCTTCACGTATGGCTCCTGTGTGTGAGGAAGCCGACTCTTGAGTAGTTCCTGGAAGAGATGATCTGCAGATAAAAATCAGTGTTGTAATTAAAAAAACAAACCAAACCAAAAAAACCCAAAACAACCCAACCAAACCCTAGAAGATGGCCTGTCTGTCTGTAAAGTTACCTGGTTCCCCAAAGCGTCCGCCTTGTTCCACACTGAAAGGGTAAGTCTAGGTGTGGCCGCTGAGGGTCACTGACCCTGAACAAGTGAAGGAGAGGGTTCAGGGCTGCCCACCTCACTGCAGTGGTGGCCTGAAGGTAGGTCCTGTGTCCTTGGTGACACATTAAGGTTAAGGTCCAGAGACAGCTTAGGTACAACAGTTGCCCGGTGTGTGTGTGTGTCACCCTGGGTTTGATCCCAGCACCAAAAATAAGTAAATCAATAATTAAAAGAGACAACTTCCCCATTATCATTGCCTCAGGCCTAATGGTTAACATGGAAAGCTCTCCAAAGGGCAGCACAAGAAGAAGCAGGATGGGAGCTTCATGAAGGGGGAGGGAAAGCGACATTGCTACTACCTATTGTGTCCTTTGTTCTCCTTAGACCATCCTATCAGATACCGGAGTATAGATGCTGGCTCGCTGGGGTCCAGCTGATTGTTTTCAAGCCTTGACTTCTGACCGTAGGCTGGGCACCCAAAGAGACAGAGTGAGTTTTCTTTGGGCCTCATCATCTCTTCCTGCCTTGGGGCTGTTCCGGCTGGTTTTCGAAATAACAAAAGTTGGAAGGAATGGACTTCTGGTGCACCTTGTTGCTTCGGTCTCCTTCTGATGAAGCCTGGGAGATTTAGAAATAATCGAATTGTTTGACTGGTACTTTGACAAGCTTTTGAGATCTGAGGCTCTCCTGGCTTAATAGGTCCATTGATGTAGTGGCCAAGGATGCGGGGACATCAGATCAGGGGGCACACGATGCCCTTTGCTCTGTCTCTTGGCTCCATTCAGCAAAGAATTTATCATGGGGCATGCTTTTACTCCCAGAATTTAGGAAGCAGAGGCAGGTGATCTATATAATTAGACCCCGCCAGTTGGGAGTTAAAACCTTAGTAACTTGGGCAAATTTCCCAGTTTGGATAAATCTCCCGTTCTCTTCAACTTTTAAGAACCAAATGACCACCTCGGATGCTGAGAATGGCCAGCTCCACTTGCCTTTGTGCCATCCAGGCCTTTGCAGAACCTGCTGACTCTCACCCTTCAGCGGCAGGGGAAGTAGATCCCGAACTGCTGGGAAAGGCCAGGTGTTCCCTCCAAGAATGGAGTTCCCTTTCCGAACTTGACTTGGTCTGCTTTCTTGAGTCCCTGGTGCTCTGTGGTTGGGCAGGACCGTGAGGTAGGAGGTGAGGCTGTGCCTGTGTGCAGGCAGACCTTGGCTGTAGGTCAGACAGCTCTGGAGCACCATGGTCTTCAGCAGGAGTCTTGGTGGGCCTTGGGAGGCCTGCAGCCTCTAATCTTCACCATTCTTGCACCCAGCCTGGCAGGGAAGATGGGTAAAGGTTTGTCAGGCATCTCCAGTTGGGCTCACACTAATAGAGCCTTCCCACGCACCCTCACCTCTCCTGGCGAATGCCTTTCCTAAGCTACCATGTTAGTTCTTTTCTCAGCGCTGTGACAAATGCCTGACAAGAAACAAAGTAAGGAAGGAAGGGTTTGCTCCGGCTCACACTGAGGGTTGAGTCCATTACAGCAGGAATGCAAGGCCGCTGATGTCATTGTCTTAGTCAGGAAACAGAGAGATGAATGCCTGTGATCAGCTTTCTCTTTTGTGTCTGTCTGAGACCTTAGCCCTTGGGATGGTTCCCTCTTCATTTAAACCTCCCTGAAAATCTCCTCATATATGTACGCCCCCCCAGAGGTGTGTCTCCTAGGTGACTAAATCCAGGCAAGTTCAAGGTGAAGATTAGCCATCACAGTGACCTACACATAGAAACAGAGCACAGAGGGCGTGGTAGTACACGCCTTTAATCCCAGGACTTGGGAGGCTGGAGGCAGGTGGATCTCAGTGAGTACGAAGCCATTCTCTACATAATGAATCCCAGGCCAACCAGGGCTATAGAGTGAGACCCTACCTTGAATAAATACCTATCAAAGACCTACTAGCATCGATAATAGCACACTTATCATCTTGGGTGTACAAGACAGTTTGTCCTGTGGGGTAGATTTGAGACAAGGCCCGAGAAGGGGAGAAAACCTTAAAAGTACGAGGAGGCAAGGTGAAGAACCAGCAGTTGGGAAGGGCCTTGTTTCTTCAGAGGCTCCAGAGAGGTGAGTTCAGTCGAGCCAAGACCCTGCCAACATTCGCCGGCTCTTCTGAGAACTTGTCTGTCTTGAGAAACTTGGTAAAATGGTCAGGCAGTTTCTCTGAGGGGAATGCCTGCGTGTGCTTTTGTGGTTAGCCAGCGTGTTAAGCAGTCTGATTTAAGGGAAAGATGGTCTCTGTGCTTTCATTTCAGCTGTGATCTTAAAAGGCTTATGGTGTGGGTGGAGGAGAACACAGTCCTCTTGCCTCTTACCGGCTAAGATCTAGGTTATAGGTGAATGTGAGTTCAGATATAGCCTATTTCTTTTAAAAAATATTTAGAATGATGTTTTAATCTCTTTCTTGTGTGTGTACACAAACGCTGTGGCATACATGCGGAGGTCGGAAGACAACTTTCAGGAGTCGGTTCTTTTCCTTCCACTGTGTGGATCCCAGGGATCGAACTCAGGTTGACAGGCTTGGCATCCAGTGCCTTTACCCACAGATCCATCGTACCAGCCCCAGCCTGTTTCTTAGGTGCACTTTAGTGTTATCTGCCTAACCCCATTTGGGCAAACCTTGTCCTGATGTCACACAACACATGGATCGCCAGGCATTGCCAGACTGTCAGAAAGAATTCATTCCGTAGCTCTCGTCCTCAAATGGATGTTTGTGATAGTAGTAGCATTTCATAGTAGTAGGTTTCCCCCTCATTCCTGCTTGCTTTTTCTCAGCTTGACACAAACGAGAGTTGTTTTGGAAGAAGGAACCTTGATTGAAGAATTACCTCCCCCAGACTGGCCTGCGGGCATGTCTATAGCGCATTTTCTGGAATAACGATTGTGGCAGAGCCCCTACTCTGGGTGGTATCACCCCTGGCAGGTGGTCCTTGGTTGGATAAGAAAGCAAACTGAACAAGCCCTGGGGAGCAAGTGTTCCTCCATGGCATCTGCCTCCAGGTTCCTGTTTTGAGTTCCTTCCTGACTTCCCTTCCTGATGGCCTGTAACGTGCAAGTAGAAACAACCCAAAAACCCCAAACCCCTACCTCCAGGGTTTCTCTGTGTAGCCCTGGCCATTCTGGAACTAGCTGTGTAGACTGGGCCGGTCTCGAACTCAGAGAGCACCCCGCCTCCTGAGTGCTTGGATGAAAGGCATGCGCCACCACCGACCGCCTGACTTGGTCAGTTGCAAACTAGGAAACAGGCTTTAGTCTTCTTGGGATGTCTGACAAGATGATGGGGAAGTTCTGACTCCCCACTGGGCGAGGGTGAGGCAAGTGTGAGTCCTGCCTGGCGCTTGGGCTGTTGCCCATGCCTGGCATTTATTTCATGGGCTTCTCTTTTCCCACTGGTGCAAAGGTGCGTCTCTCAGCTGGTCCTAGGGCACACATGCTAGGCTTTAGGAGAAATGTGCAATTGCAGGCTCACTCCTTGCCCACCACTGGGTAAGCGCTGAGAGCCTCGTCAAGTGCTCTGGACGATTTCTCCACTCTCCCACATCTATAAAGCAGATTCTTCAGGTCAGGGACAGGTTCCCAGGTGAAGCCATGGAAAGCTCAAGCCTAAGAACCAACATGGAAGGTTAGAATTAGCATGCTCAGGGGAGAACGATGTGAGGCTAGCTGACACAATGCCTTTGTGGGCTGTTTTTAGCCTTAATCAGGACTATATGGTATGTGTGGCTTGTGATTTCTTGGGCATCATTTTGCTTCCCCTCCCCACAAGAGTCTATTCTTGTGACTCGGTTTGCATATATGCACATGTATTGAATGCTCATAGGATCGTAAGTTATAGAAATTATAGTGTAGTCTGCTTTTTAGCGGAGAGGAAAAGATTGCACCAAATCCAGCCTTGTTGTAGCAAGGCAACCTTACGTATAGATGTAAAATATATCTCCTTGGAGGGCTGGCTTTGTGATGGGCTATAAACGGATTGTTAAACAGCAAGCTGAGGGGCTGTTAGCAAGCTGTCTCTAAGAGCATCTCCCTGGTCTAGTCTGAAAAGGTAATGTGTGTATATTGCAGCTATGAGATAGTTTGCTTGTGGTGTTTGTATGTTGATAGATTGCGTGTGTGTGTGCGCGCGCACGTGCGTGTGCGTGCATGCGTGTGTGTGTGTGTGTGTGTGTGTTCAGTGGTGAACAGCCTGGGGAGATAATTTTAAAATATTATTTGCTCCTGTGTTGCCATTTGCATTTTAAACCGGACAGTGTTTAAATCCCATCTTGCCTTTTAAGAAACTGGCTTAAATGAACAGGTGTTTTGGTCAGCTACAGGGAACGAATCAACCCAACTTCAAAAAGCTGCGATATGTTTTATAACACCTTTGCATATAATAACTGCGTTAAAGATTCATGCCATGGAATACCCGGATAGCAGGCGAATCATGTCCTCAACAACCGACAAGCCTTTGGATTCCCAATTGCAGCAAGGCAGGGCTCCCAGTATGCCCTCCCTTGAGCCTCTCCTCACATTCAGGTGACATGTCTGAGAGCCCGTCTGCACAGGTGCCTGCCGCCTGCCCTTGGGTCTGCAGTGAAAGGGTTCCTTCTTGTTAATAGAGTTGCCTCAAGTACGATGGTAACAGCTGCTGCCTTAGGAAACAGGTGTCTGCTCTACTAATCCTCCAACTGGATCAGCTTGCTACTCTGGCAGGGCCTTATTATTACTGTTTTTATTTATTTATTTTTCTCTCCCATGTATGCCATCCCTTGCCAGGAGGTGCTGGTGAACAGGATGAGCGCCAGAGGACGTGGCAGCTTTTCTCGGGAGAGGTTTCTGTTAGAAAGAATCTGCTACCCAGTCCCGTTCTAAAGAGGTGGCTGGAAAATCAATTGGAACATGAATCACAGGGGAGAAGGATAGCATAGTAAATGGGCAGTCCTGCCAGGTCACCTCTCCGTTGTTCCTCAAAGGCCAGTGTAACGCCAGCACTTCCACAGACGAGTGAATGAAATAGGCTTGTCCTCTGTTGCTCGTTTGTTGTTGTTGTTTTGAGACAAGGTCTCCATTAGTGCAAGCTGGCTTTGCACTTGCTATGTTCCCAGACTGACCTCCTATTCACCATCCTCCTGCTTCAGCCTTCTGTGTGCTGAGACTACAGGTGTCCATGACCATGTCTTGCTGAACTATTGCTTTGTGAAGTTTCTGGACCCGAAGCTTCAGGACGGCTGATGGCTGTTTTCCGGTCTGCAAGGCAGTCTGGTTCTGTGTGGGATACCTCAGTTCTCTGTCAGTCTTTTCTGTCTTGCTGTTGCTGGCTTTCTTCTGGTCCTGGTCGTCGATCTCTTTTCCTCCTGTTTCCTCTGTTGGGTCCAGTCATAGTTAGGGGCACTATTGTGATAAAACCCCATGACCAAGTAAACTTGGGGAACAAAGGGTTTGTTTGGCTTACACTTTACATCACTGTTAATCATCGAAGGAAATTGGCAGGAACCTGGAGGCAGGAGCTGATGATGCAGTGGAGGGGTGCTGCCTACTGGCTTAGTCTGCTTTTTCATGGGATTCAGGACCACCAGCCCAGGGATGGCACCATCCGTGACGGGCTGGGTTCTCTCCCATGAATCACTAATTAAGAAAATGCTTTACAGGTGTGCCTACGGCCCAGTCTTATGCAGGAATTTTCTTATCTGAAGTTTCCTTCTCTCAGATGACTTTAGCTTGTTGACATACAAGTGTCCAACTCAGGCCCCCTTCAGTCTAATCTGAAGTAATTTTTTTTTTAAATTAGGGGGTCTTGTTAGCCCCGTTTGGCCTCAAACTCACAATGTAGCCAAAGCTGGCCCCAAACTCCTGATTTTTCTGCAATCATCTCCCAAGTACCGGGATCTCAGGTGAGTGTCACCATTCCTGGCTCTGGACTGACTCTTTGTAGCTCATTGTTGTGTCTTGCAAGGCCCTTGACAGCAACTTTCTAGTGTCCCCTTTCAGCTGTATGGCCCACTCAGGCAGTTGTGCTCTTGTCCCAGACCACATGCTGGACTTTCATGTCTGGAATCTTCCCCGATCCTCTTTCTCCCTGGCAGCCTTTTTTTTTAATTCAAAGCCTGGGTTTTGGTTTTTGTTTTTGTTGTTGTTGTTGTTTTGAAACAGGGTTTCTCTGTAGCTTTGGAGCCTGACCTGGCACTCTGTAGACCAGGCTGGCCTCGAACTCACAGAGATCCACCTGCCCCTGCCTTCCGAGTGCTGGGATTAAAGGCATGCACCACCACCACCCGGCTTCAAAGCCTGGTTTTAAAGCCTTCTCTGTGGTTGCCAGGCACAGCATTCCCACAACTCAGTGAACTTGCCTTTGTGATTGGCAGTGATCTGGTTATAGATGACTGACTTATTCTTGATTGGTCTGAAAGCCCACATAGGACATGATTCTAATGGACTCATTTTTAAATGTTTCAGTTTCCAATTTAATGCCTAGAAGAGAGGCAGGGTTAGGTCTATTAAACCAGAAATTTTTCTTTGAGAGATAGTCTCAGGTAGCCTAGGTTGGCCTCAAATTAACTATATACTAAAGATGACCTTGAACTTAATTGTCCTCTAATTTCTGTGTGCCAAGTTCTAGGGCCGGGAATTGAACCCAGGACTGTGTGCATGCTAGGCAAGCATTCTACCAACTAAACCATATATCCCTGGTCTTGGATTAGATTTTTAAAGCTAGCTAGTATTTATTTAGCTTCTGTCACGTGGATGCTATGCTTTGTGATGTGGAGCATGAAGCCTTTGTCCTGTTGAAATCCCGAGGAAATTCTCCTTGAGCATAGAGGAGGGAAACAATAAAGTCTTCTGTTTTGAAGCCCTATGGAGGACCATAGTGCAAGCACCACACACATCCAGCGCTAGGATACAAAACAGGCACGTGTATCCCCTCGTACTTTCCTGGAGCCCCACCTTTTGGAGAGGAACACAGCCTGAGAAAAAGCTCAAGAGCCCCAGGCTGCCTGCTCCAGAAGAAGCCCCACTACCTCAGACCAATGGGTGGATGCACTGGTCATCCTCTGGCATAGGATGGACTGGCCTGGGACCAAGAGCCAATGGCTGTTTTTCATAGTTCTCTGCAGTCTGGCTATAGCTGTCTGACAGGCCCTCCCAGGCGAGCCTGCCACCTGTTCCCCCAGTTTATCCCCCCACTAGCTGGTCAGCAGCGATAACCTGGGAGCAGCTTAGCGTCTGAAACCTTCTGCCAAGAAGTAGAGGTGTGGTGCTGTCCTTGTCGCCTGGGTGGGCTCTTTTCGGCTTTCTCTAGAGCCCATGTTTCCTTCGGTTCCCAGGCCACCACAGCCTTCCTTAGCATCTATCTCCCGTGGTGCAGCACTTCCTTCTGTCTCTATTATTAGCTTCCTTAGCTTTACCGTTCAGTTCCCCAACTCTCCCTGTTCCCTTCCTCCTCCCACTTCATCCCCTCAACTCCCTTCACCTCTCATGAGCCACCCCTAGTGCTCCCTGCCTGCTGGAGCCTAGTAATTTTGTTTCTCCTTCACTGTATCATGAGTTCATCCACAGTCCCCAAATAGACACCATCAACCCCTGTCTCATCTTGTCTGGTCAGTAAACCTTCAAAGCAGAAGGTGCCAACGTGGGTTTTGCCAAAGCGGGCGTCTGCAGCACTATGGGACCTTCTGTCCCAGCGGCCACTCATTTACTGTCCTACCATCTTCTTGTCCCTTCTGCGTTTGGGAGGCTCTGCCTCAGTTATACTCCTTTCCTGAGTGATGTCATCCTTCCTTCTGTGCTCATTTCATAATCTGTTGTCTTCTCTTTCCCGACGAACCTCCTCTTTTATGGGAGCACACCAGTTTTCTGTTCATTAGAGGTTATCTTTGATTGCTGGACGTCGATAAGTGGACATAATTGGGAGCATTGTGTATCAAGTGTGCCTTTCAGAAATGAAGAATATAGGTTTAGGGGCAACTTTTAATACCGTAATCATTCTAAATTTACCATAATTGAGTAAAGTTCATGTGACATTTAGAGTGACAGTTCTCTTGGCAGCTGACTTTGTCATGTGACCTTTTTCTTGGTTTGGGTGAGAACCCAGTTTAACTGCTGCTGTGCCTGTCTTCCAAATAATAGCTCTGGGAACTAATTGTAATATTCAGAACTAATCGTTTCTAGGTGTTCAAATATTGTTGGTTTTTTGTTTTTGTTTTTGTTTTGTTTTTGTTTTTTGGTCATTTGAGACAGGGTTTCTCAGTAACCATGGAGCCAATCCTGGAACTTGCTCTGTAGACTAGTCTGGCCTCAGACTCACAGAGATCCACCTGCCCCTGCCTCCCGAATGCTAGGATTAAAGGGATGGGCTACCTCCGCCTGGCTGTTTCTGTTTTAAGACAAGGAAGGTGTTACTGTGTATCCCTGGCTAGTCTGGGTCTGGATATGTATGTAGCCCAGCTACATTCTTCCTGCCTCTGCCTTCTGAATGCTTTAGGATTATAGGCAGGCACCACAAATCCCTGCTTTGTATTACTCTTTTACCTCCTGTGCTTGGCATCAAATTTAGGGCCTTGAATACGGTGGGCAGGCGCTAACCACTGAACTACACCACTGTCTCTTAGAAATGGGATGTTTATGATGCTTTACTGTGTGGTATTAGTCTAGCAGGAACTATGCTTTCTCCTTCTCTAACAAATAATGTGCTGACTGGATTTAAGTAGTGAAACTGCTTTTCTGGAAATCGGCTTCCCTAGCCCCGCTTTTCCTGAGGTAGCCGTGTTCTTTGAGCCTTCGTTACTCATTGTAAGGCTCTCAGAATAGACGGAAAGAGATGGAGTAAAGTTCTCGAGTCCTTCTACTGCAGCCATCTGTCATTCGGGAATGGAAATGGAACAGGGAGGAGAGTTAGGGAGATAGATGACTCTTAGGATCTATCTTAAGACCAGGACAGATACAGATATGTACTAGTTTCCTCTGGTGAATGACAAACAATCTTTGACATCACCAAAATGAGTAGGTGACTTATCCTCTGTAGCAGTGCATAGCTTTACACTTTGAAACTTGCCATGGAGGGTTTTTAAAACCCTCCTTTGTAGAGTCTACCTATTTCTAGTAAAGAATCATTACTGTTTTATTGAAACCATGAATAGTTGGTTTTATGTATTTATTTGCTTTCTCTATCTGTTTGTCTATTTATTTATTTTTGGATGCAGGGTATCTCTATGTCATCTTGGCTGTCCTGGAACTCAAGATGTAGACCAGGCTGGCCTCAAACCTGCAGGGACCCTTCTGTCTCTGCCTCCTGAGTGCTGGGATTAAAGGCATGCACTACCAAGCCCAGCCTTGTGTATTTCTTTAAATAGATAGTTGGGTGGGCAGGGATTGAGAGATTTTGTTGTTTTTCGTCATCTCTCTCGCTCTTAAGAGGTGATGGAACTAACAAGAACCGATGATTACATTGGCGCTTTCTCTTTCCTAGGAGAGGGATGGATGCCTCCTTCCCCAGTTATTGATAGGAGATGGGAAGGGAAAGCCGCTGATTGCTTAGAGCTGTAGAGCCGCTTTAGCTAGCCTCTGCAGCAACTCTGGAGCAGGCAGGACTCGTTGGGCTAGACCTGCGAGTCCAGAGCTGTTTGATTTGTTGGGGGTAGGAAACTGGGGTTTCAAATCAGACCCCAGAATGTATGCCTGTAATTCCATCACTCAGAAGGCAGGAGCAGGCAAGCTAGAGACCAGATCTACTCAGGTAGTTCCAGAGCAGCCAGGCATAGTGACACCCCGTTTAAAAAGAAACTGGGGTTCCAGTTTAACTGTTTCTGAAGAGCATTGCCTAGGAGTTTCTATAGGAGACCAGTGTGGTAGCCCATTTACGTTACCTCTCATCAGTCCTAGGGTTTGCTGTAGAGTGCTTTGGGTTTCCTGCCCCAGTGGTGAAGGATGGTCCACAAGTAGCTTCATGACATCTGGCTAATCAGTTCTGACTGCTAAGGGTTTGTAATTACTAGAGTAACAGGATTTATGCATTTGCAGCTGAGTTTTGAGGAATTCCAAACCAATACCCAAACAGCTCAGTTAATGTGTGCAAGGTTCCATGGCACAATTGCCCTGTTGGAACTAGAACCCACGTTTTCTGATGTGGCCACTTCATTGATTTGTAATTAGAATTATGATTTCAGAATTGCAGATCAGTTCAAACCATATCACCTTTTCTTCTTCTTCTTCTTCTTCTTCTTCTTCTTCTTCTTCTTCTTCTTC
>LOJH01023009.1:0-10977 GCA_001685095.1 Ellobius talpinus | reverse complement strand
ACACACACACACACACACACACACACACACACACACACACACACACCCAAACAATCAAATTGATTGGAGATTTTTCTCAAAAATAAGTATAGGAAAGATCAGCTGGAATCTAATTCAGAACACAGTCAACCTTCTCAGTTTTGTAACCTTCAAACTTGCCTTTGAACGTAAAAGTACTTACAGAGAGCTACATAATATACTCATAATGTACCTACTGTGGCTCTCTTTATTATTCAGTGTGTTTGTGTGTGTGCAAAATTGTTATCAGTTACACCTGACCCTATTTAGTCAATGGTGTAGGATACTTGCATTTTTCCTCTATTATAAACAGTACCCTATGAATCACCTTGGTCTGAAGGCTCTTATTATACTTATGGCTAGTTTTATGTCAATTTGCACAGGCTAGAGTCATCAGAGGATGAACCTCAATTGAGAAAATGTCTGCATAAGATCAGGCTGTAGGCAAGCCTGTAGTACTTTTTCTTAATTAGTTATAGATGTGGGAGGGCCTAGTGCGTTGTGGGTGGTGCCATCCCTAGGCTGTTGCTCTGGGTTCTATAAGAAAGCAGACTGGGCACGCTATGGGAAACAAGGCAGAAAGCTACACTCTTTCTGCTTGGCCTCTGCATCAGTTCCTGCCTTCAGGTTCTTGCCCTGCATCAGTTCCTGCTCTCACTGCTTTTGATGATGAACTGCTATATGGAACTGTGAGTGAAATAAACCCTTTCCTCCCCAGGTTGCTTTTGGTCATGGTGTTTCGTCACAGCAATAGGAACCCTAATTTAGACAGTAGTAGTGCTACAGGAGTGACGTGCTGGCTGCTGAGTGCCGTCTGATTCTTCCATCCCTTGAAGACTGTAGCAGTGCATGTTCATAATCATAGCCAATGACTCAGTGACTCCCAACATTAGTGACTAAGCCTGTTTTCTTATGCAAAGTTGTGTTTCAGAGATCTGGAGTTTTTAACTCAAATAGCCATTTCACTGTCAAGAATACTACTAATCCATGCTGCGTTATATTATGGTAGTGATTCTCAACCTGTGGGTCATGACCCTGGAGATTTGAATGACCCTTTCATAGGGATTGCATATCAGATGTCTTACATAGCAGACATTTACATTACAGTTCTTAACAGTAGCAAAATTGCAGTTATGAAGTAGCTATCAGTGGAGATAATTGTATGGTCGGGGGTCATCACAACATGAAGAACTGTATTAAAGGGTCACAGCATTAGGGCAATTGAGAAACACTCTATTATAGACCCTTATAGAATTTTTAAACTATTATTTATTTTGGAGCTGAATATTGCACCCTACATCTTCCTCAGATACTCAACGTACACTTGGTTACTGAGCTATACTCCAGCCCTGTCATAGAGTTTACATTACATTCTTTAAGACCCAGACTACTTACTGCTTTATTTTAACCGTTCTTGTACCTCTAAGTCCAGTCCATAAGCTTCTCAAGGATTTGGGCAGCTTTCCTTATATTGAACCTGTTACCTAAAGCAGTTGGTACGAGACTGTAAACAAAAGTCCAGTGGTTTTTTTAGTGGAGGAAATTTCAGTTTGTTTTGCTTGTAAATGTCTCCAATTCCTATGTGTGGGCATTTTCCCCAGTGCTTCTTTTGTTGCTGTTGTTTTATATACTCTTTGATAATTTCATACATGTATATAGCATGTCTCCTCTTTGCTATCTACCTCTAATTTCCTCTTCTCACTTCCTAGGACACCTTCTGACATGACCCCTCCCATCTTCCCTTCTTCATGTATTAGCCTTTCCTTCCTCCCAATCTTCACTCTCTTCTTCCTTTCTTTCATGCCCTCCTCCTCTTATCAATCTACTGAATCCAGTTAGAGCTGTCTGCTGGAATGGTAAATGGTTTTGCTGCATTGATCGTGTGCAGGTAAGCACAGCTGCAGTGAATTCAGGGAGCAATGGTCATGTCATGTTCAGAACACGGCATTTCATAGCATTCCTCCATGCTCTGGCTCTTATATACTTTGCTCTCCCTCTGCTGAGATCTGTCCTGAGCCTTGGGGTAGGATTTGGTGCAGATGTACCTGTAATGGTTGAGAACTTAATAGTCCCATATCCTGAGCACTTTGTCTAGTTAGGAGTCATTGTACTAAGTGCTGTCCAGTGAAGAAAGATGCTTCTCTGACCACGGGTGAGGACAGCACTAACCCCTGAGTATAAATATGACTATTTAGAGGGCAGTTGGACAGCATTCCCAGGTAGCAAAATAGCAGGTTCCCCTCTGGGGCCCACGATCCCAGTTCATGGGTTTTTTACCAGAACTACAGTGCCAGGCATGGATTCCTTACTATGGAGCAAGTTTCATATCTCTTCAGGAGGTGATTGTTTACCCTATAACCTTTGTGCCATTGTTGTGCCAGTGGATATGCCTGTCAGGTTGGTATTCAGGGTTCACCACTGCATGTTATTGATGACTTTTCTCCTCAATCAGTCTACATAGCACCTTCTGGCACTATAAAAGCTAGCTATCAGAAAAGGAGTTTGTAGATAAGTTCCAGATGATTTTTCTATGTTTTGTAACCAGTATGTTTTGTCTTCAGCAGTAGGATTTTACCATCTAATTATAGTGGGCAACCAAAAGCAGTGGCAACAGCCTGTGATGTTTAGGGGTCCTCTGGGGCCTCTTTTACCAATAACTCATAGAAAAGTACCTCACATTTGGCACTTTGATTTCTTCTGGGGAAGCATTGGCCTGTGTTTACATTTCTAAAAAACTGCACTTGATAATTAGCTTACAAAATAGTGGGCTTCTATAGGGTTTCTATATCTAGTTAAGTGGGCCCTACTCCTCCTTGCCCCTTTTTTATAAATAAACAAACAAATATATAAATATCATCATTCTTCTATGTTGTTCTGCTTGCTTTCTCGTGTTTTATGCTTGATGTTTTAGCCAAATGTCTTTATGTATTCAAGTGTACTTCATCTTCTGTCATCAGTTAGCATATTTTTATGCTGTTCTGGAGCATTCACTCTTCCTAAGACTTTTAACCTTTGAGAATCTATAGGTATTTAATTAACACCGAGTACCTGTTGAGTTTTATTTCAGAAGTTGCTGGCTATATTACAGTTTGTGCAATTTACCTGAACACAGCAGAAAATGAAATAAAACATAGGTGCAGGACTGATTTTTTTTGTCCTTTTTTGCTTTGTTTTTGGAGGCAGGATATCTCTGCAGCTTTGGAGCCTGTCCTGAAACTAGCTCTTGTAGACCAGGCTGGCCTCGAACTCACAGAGTTCTGTCTCTGCCTCCTAAGTGCTGGGATTAATGGTGTGCACCACCACTTCTTAGCTAGGACTGATGGTTTTACCCCATCTCTGCCTCTTCTTGTAATTTTGTGATTTAGGAAAGTCCTATTTCCTCCTGAAGCTGTTTGTCAGAGGTAACACTAACAAAATCCTCTACAAGATTCATAGTGTGTGACAATGGAGTGAAGTTTCATGATTTCAAAACTTCTTTAAAAGTTATACGGTAATGGAGAAACAAAGTTTCATTATCTTCCAGGGAAAACAGTCAAAAAAGACTTCTGAATGCAGAGATCCAGAAGGTAGATGTTACAAAGAGCAGGTTAAGATGAGAGAGCTAGGTCTCAGTCAGTGAGTACTGGGGAAGTCTGCGAAATGATGGAGCAAGGGTGAGTGGCCAAAGATGGCAAGGTGAGCTTCTGGTTAGGGGAGAGGCTCAGTCTGTTTATCAGTGCCAGGGAAATACTATGTGTTTGCTTCTTGGGAAGTGATTGGCCTTTGGGTCAGTGGATGGTTTCGGATCTGGACATTGCAGTATGGGGCTGGACCGAGGGTAAGTGGCAGTAGAGGGAAGACTCACTGTTACTGTGGGTGATTGACCCTGAAGTGGCAGATATCATCTTGAATATCTTCATGAATGTGACTTCACATTCATGCAGTTTGAGTGTGGTGTTGGTAGAGTGTCTAGGACTGTTGTAACACATTAGCATTAAAGTGAGTAACATATAGTAATGGTGAACTAGTAACTCCTTTACCATTGGTTCTAGACAGAAGTCTGATGCTGATGCATTGGTAGCTTGGTCTCTTCTGGAAACTCTGGGAGGAGGGGAAATTAGTTCCTGGCATCTGAGGACTGCCAGCCAGTCATGATGTCCCTGATATTTAGGTGTGTAATCCTGTCTCTGCTTCTGTTTTTTGCGTTGTGTGAATCTTTCTGGAATACGTACTCTGACACCAATGAGAGTAGAAGAGAGGAGATGTATTCACTTGTGGACTGAAGTCAGCATAGTTTTTGAAAGTTCTCTGTCCCAGATCCAGTAGGCATTCTCCATTTGCTGTCTAAAATGACAAGGTGAGCGGCAAGCATGCAAGATATTACATAAGCGTCTGTGACAGTCAGCAGGTTGTTATGGGCAACGACCCATTGTTTCAGCTATTTCTTCAGGTCTTTCTGTTCAGTTAGCAAGTAAAGTCATGCTTGGTAAATAGGCAGTGTAAGTAGTGCTTCTCTTAAGTCACTAAATAAATCAACAAAGCAGAATCTAGTAATTTTTTTTTTTACCTTATTTTACTTCAGCATCCTTGTTACTCCTGTTTCTCTGGGTCTTGGATCTCCCCCTTCGTTTTCTTATGAGGACACACATAGAAGAACACATGTCAGAGTTCAGGTGGTCTAGTGGGATTGCACATGGAAGTCGTTAACTTAGTACAAAGACCGTCTTCCAAGTGCAGTCACATGCACAGACATGTTTTGGAGAGCTGCAGTTCAACCCAGTGCAGATAGTGACGACAAGTATACGGCCTGATAATGCCCAGACTTGGTAAGTAGGGCTTTCTTTAGGTAATGAAACAGGTCTGTGTATACTCCTTGTCCTACTCAGCTTTTACTGTTAACTTAGCATAGCCTCATCATCTGAGAGGAAACCTTGATTGATAAATTTACCTAGATCTGACTGACCTGTAGACATGCCGATGGAGAATTATCTTGGTTGTCTTCATTGATGTAAGTCCAATGTGGGCAGCACCATACACTAGTCAGGTGGTCCTGCAATACATAAGAAAGCTAGCCAAGCATGAGCCAGTGAGCCAGCTTCATAGTTTCTGCTTCAGGATCTTGCCTTGAGTTCCTGCCCTGACTTCCTTAAGTGATGGATTTTTTACTTGGAAGTGTAAGCCAAATAAATTTTTCTTGCCCTGAGTTGCTTTTGGTCATGACATTTGTTGCAGCAACAGAGGGGTAACTAGAACATTCCTGAAAGGAGACCATACTTTTTATTTGAAAGCATAGGCTGTTTTCTGTTGGTTATTTTAGATTTGTTTTTGAGACAGTTTTGCAGGTGCAGGCAGGCTGGCTTGGAACTTAATTTCATTGTAGTTCACCCTGGTGACTTACAAACTGCTCACCATTGATGTGGGATTCCCCTCTGTATGCTGTGACCATCCATAGTTTCCCAAGTGCTAGGGTTACATGTGGGCACCACCATGCTTGGTTAGCAGTGGGACTTGTATATAAATTCTTCAGCATCAGTGTTACAAATGGGGAAACAGAGAAATTGTCTCAGACCTCACTCACATCTGGTAATTGGAATAGAATGTAAAGTTGTCCTGTTTGACACCAAAGCCCTTGAACTTAAGTAGTGCACTCGGCAGAATAAAACCATACTCCTCTGGGAAAGGCTTTTCATACAGTCCAGGATCAGCTTTCCCTCCTCTCTCTACCAATACATATCAAGGCAAATGATGGTGTGTTTGCTTTTATGTGCTGTTCATTTTAAATGTGGAAAAAGAAAAAAATAGTGGATGTTTTAACTACATTCTCCATCAAGTATGACTTAAATATTAGGATGCATTTATAAAATTAAAATATAAAGCCAGGAGACTAGAAATGGGCCTCAACAGTTAGGAACTTTTGCTTCTCTTTCAGATGATCAGGGTTCAGTTCTCAGCATTCTTGGGACAGCTCCATGTTACACATATCCATGTGACAGGTCATTTGATGCCTTTCTCTGGCCTTCATAGGCACTACATGTGGTACATACATACACTCAGACAAAACATTCACATGAAAAGAAATAAATGTAAAATATGTAAAGGTGGAAAATATGAACTATCAATATGGTCAGACTTACTGTAATATATCCTAAGTGGGTTTTCCTTGTACCCCGCCCTTTTCACTTTGAGCTATCTCTCTGGTCTTAAAATCTGGTGGAGTTGTCCTGACTGACACCTGTGACCTCAATCTTCTGTGATTGCCTGTATCTGCCTTAGAATCATAAGCACCATTTTGCTTTGAAACTTAATAACATGTTCTTCTATAAATAATTTTTTATTTATGTGATTAAATTAATTAACTTCACAATGTTGAAGATCAGATCCAGAACCTTTTGCATGCTGGACAAGTGCTATCTTGTTCACTGAACCTGGGTCCTCTGGAAAAGCAGCCAGTGCTCTTAAACTGAGGCTGGAGAGGTGGCTCACAGGTAGCATCTGCTAGTGTACAATCATGACGATCCAAGACAGGATCCCTTCCCAGCTCCATTTTTTAACTCTAATTCTTACTTTCTCTGCGACAAGCTCTTTATACATAGGCCAGCCTGGCCTCAAATTTGAGTCTTCTTTCCACTGTCTCTCAAAAGCCTGGGTTACAGGTCCATACCACCATGCCTGCCTTAGGTTTTAGAGGGTTATTTTGTATTTATTTATTAATTTATATTAAGTGTGTGTGTATGTATGCGTCTGTGTGAGTTTATGTTCAGAAGTGTTTGCTGATGCGTGTGCCTGAGTGTACATGTACAAAGACCAGGAAGGGACAGCACATGCTCTCCTTTATCACTCTTCCCCTATTCCTTTGGGGATGGATCTTTCCCTGAACCAGGTCACCCTGTATTCTGGACTAGCTGGGATCCAGTGAGCTCCATTCATCTTCCTCTCTCCATCTGGTGCAGACCTGGGATCACAGGCATGTGCAGGATGCCTGGTTTGATAGTGGCTGAGATTCTAACTTGGCGCTTCATGATTGTACACCAGCACTTTTAACCTCTTAGCTACCTCTCCAGCCTCAATTTAAAAGCACTGGCTGCTCTCCCAGAGGACCCATATTCAGTTCCCAGCATCCACAGGGCACCTAACACCATCTGCAGCTTCAGTAGATCTGACACCCTCTTCTGGCCTCCTCAGGCACAAGGCACACACCTCGTGCATAGACATACATTCAGGCAAAACATGCAAAAGTATAAAATAAAAACAAATAAAAATGTAAACATACCATCAAGCTGATATTTACCTGGGTAATTGGCAATATTATCCTGTTCAAAAAATTGTCTGTTTGTTTGTATATCTATACATACATACATACATATATATACACACAGAGAGAACTACTCTATATATGCATTGCTAATGATAACTTGACTGGTTTGAAATCCTTGAGCTGTCATGCTGAAAGTAGTTAGGGTTCAGCTTGGATTATCGCCAGGCAACCAGAATAACCTTTGCTGCCAGATAGTAAGCCAGGATAGAGAGCCCTCCTTTGAGAATCTTGTGGCTTGTGGTTTAATGGCATTAAGCTCAGTAAAATATGTTTGCACTTTTCCTCCCAGTTTTATAATGTGTACAGTGTAACACATTTAAAAATGGTGAGAGGGAGAGTTTGAGTTTGTGGTTCTGAAGGGCGTTACACCCAACTGATTGGAACTGGCACACTGCAGCCAACTTCAAGCTTCATCTCTGCAAAACAAAGTTCCACCCACTCTTGGTATTCATTAAATTAGATGTAAAAAAGTTATTTCTCACTTAAATTAATGCCACTTGACATTCTAAATTCTTCTGCCCTTAAACTCATAATTGCCTCATCTTGCCATGATTTATTCATTGTGAACTTAGACCCTGTAACCTACTGAAAACACAATTGTAAATATATCTATTAATGAGGAAAGAAAACATTTTCATTTAAGGATGAAACAGTTTTATTCACATCCATGTTTAATGATAAATTTGACTATTCGCCATCTTCCTGATGACATACTAGAACTTCTAATTCTTCATTTTTAAACAAATTTTGGGATTTACTGATATAAACATTATCCTTTTTAGAAACTCATTATGTGAAATTCACTTGAGGCCATGATAGCTGCTCCTAGGTGCTGTCACAGGATTCTAGCATGTCGTGCCAAGTCTGCCTTAGCCTTTTTGGATTTATTCCACAATGGTGGTTTGGGTGGGCTTCCTTGTCTCTGCTGAGGGCGAAGCTAAACTGCACAGACTGAATTTCAGGCCATTCTCCCTGATTTTTGGCAGATATAGACCAAAGACAGCGAGCAGGAAAAGGCTATAGATAAGTTCCTGTGTTGTCTGGTCACCCTGTCCTTTCTGCATTTCCTCCTCTGAGGATTGCCCCAAACACAGAGTTTATAACTGGAAAGCTCCATCTTTCATAACCAAGCAACCAGTTCTGCTGGCTGGTGCTTCCTGGTCACCATGGCAACTAACAGAATGCATCTCATTCCTTCTTCTGAGACCTCATGTCCTGACTCTTCACTTGCTTCCTCAGAATTCCCCAATCATGCACATTTGTTGGACGCTTTTGGTCTTTAGGAAAGAAAATACTAGATATTGTGAGATAGATTCCCATCATTATTTTGTTTAAATTCTTATTTTGGGTAACTAGATTTTTTTTGTATCAACTTATTCTTGATTAGATGCCACCATTTCTTACTTCACAATATACACAAATATCCTTTTATGTTACATATGATACATAGATTACTGTATATTTAGTATGTAATGAATTTATGCTGTTTATCCATTACACATCATATAATCAATCATCTTAACAGAACAAACAAATAGCAAAGCAAAATAACAGACCTATGAATTTGTAGGAATTTAAAATGTTAGTTGACCAAGGCAGAGCTAGAAGCTAAGGAGACAAGGGAAGCTTGAAAAGTCAGCACTGTTTTGACTGACTGTCCCCGAACTCCAGTTGCTCTCACCAGTTCCTGTTAGCTGCTGCAAGGTAGTTTTTAATTACAAATTTGACTGTTTTCTTTTTTCTGTTGTTCTTAGGAAAACATATAAGGAAGACCTCTTTTACTGCCTTGGCCCTTGGTTCTTTGGGTGAACAAAGAACTGATGTACTGTAACAGAATCAGTTGACAAAGTGTGTCTTAAACATCTCGCACTAGCACAGGTCTCTTGTGTGTGTGTGTGTGTGTGTAGATCCACTAGTGTGGTGTGGATGCTCCTTTACAGTTGTGCCATGTGATAAGTAAAGTCTTCCTATTCCCTTCTGATTTGACAAAGACATCAGAGACAGAGACTTTTCGCCACTGGATTCCTACTCTAAGCATTAATGAAATTATATCTATGGGTGTATACATGCACACACATGTATGTATTTGCTAAGTCTTGAAATTGCAAAGTAAAAGCTCTCCCATTTCTCTATTTTAAAAATCACTCAGCAATTCTTGATATTTTGCTTTCCATTTACATTTTGAGATTTGCTTGTCCATTTCTGAAAATTATCTGATTGAAATTTGGGTGAGAGTCCCCATAGGTCATATTGCTACCTTGATAGCATTGCATCTGCCAGTCCATGAACATGGGATATCTTCCCATTGGTTTTACTCTTCTTTCATTTTTTTTCTGCAGTATTTTTCAGTTTTAAGGCATTTAGGGTTTTATCTTGGGGGGTAAATTTATTTCTAAGTATTTTATTCTCTGTTACTATTGAGAATGGAGTTATATTCTTAATTATTTCTAGCAATTTGTTACTTTAGAAAGTTATTGATATTTTTGCAGTCTTGGTTTTTTTAATCAGTGACATTGCTTCATTTGTTTGTTCTAGTAATTTTAAATATTTAAGCCCCATCCCCTCTTAATATGGAAGATCAGACAGAGACTATGAATAAATCATATTACTTCTCGGCATCCTGTCTCAATTTGCAAGGCTTCTACCTCCAGTCTCCCTTTTGCCTGCTTTCACAGACATGGACTTGGAGCGCTCTGCTGAGTGGAAATGGTAAAAGTGCATTTCTTTACTTTGTCTTTGTAGGGGAAGAATGTTAATTCCTTCTCCATTCAGTGTCATGTGCACTATATTCCTGGTCGTTAATCAGAACTCTTCAGAGAAGGTTCCCTGAGAATCTAACCTGTTCTTGCTTCTCTGAAGAGTGGGATTCATTATGCTTGGGAGAGTATTATATCTCCTTCACCATGTATGGCTGTTATTTGCTTTCTTCTGTTGAACAGTTATGTCTTCGTGTATTATTGTGGGAATACCAGTGCATTATTTTTATTTAGTTTCAAACGAAACTTGGTAGTGATCCCGCTTAGAATCCAGAGAAAGAACCTACTTCATAGCACTTTCTGTATGTAGCCCAAGGAGCTAGTCAGGGCCTCTGGCACTCAGGAAATTATTTGTTATTTTTGTGTCTCCACTCTTAGGTTTTATGTTTATTTAGCCATCTGTTCATTTGTTTTCCCTTCCATCCACAAAGTCGAATTAACACACATTTCACTGGGAGATGTGATAGGTTTTGGGTTCTGAGAGGGGAAAGTTGTTCCAGTTTGTAACGATGGAAGCCAGATGCAGATCTGCAAAGCAAGCCTCGTTAGTTCTGTTGATCTTGATGGTCCCTGTTGTGGGGCAATGCGTAGTTTTCTGGAAGAAGGTAATGTTTGAGGGAGTTACTTAAGTGGTCGCTTATATTTACCAGGTAGTTATATTCAGTTGCTTGCCCTGATGTCCTGCCTTCTGTACCTTGTACTGATGTTTGACAATGCCTCTTGAGTGTTCTAGACCAGGGAAGGCTTGTCTGAGCCCTGGTGTTCACTGTTTTTGTTGGAGTTCTACTATGTAGGCTTGCTGGGTGTTTGATTGTTGTAGTGAAAGGGGAGCGGGCCTGCTTTTCATCCTGCTTGTCTCCTGCACGGCTAGCTTATACCCCGAAATAACAACACACAAATTGTATTCAT
>LOJH01023008.1:7112-23835 GCA_001685095.1 Ellobius talpinus | reverse complement strand
TTGAATCCATGTCAAAGGGTACTGAGAAATTATCTGAAAGAATTCATACTGTTGGATTTGACAATCAAAATCTGTTAAAAAGTTATGGTAGGTTAGCAGATAGAGTCTCTCTCCAGGAATGCAATCTGCATGCTGTACAAATAATGTCCAAGGATGTGATGTTACCTTTAAAGGAGAAACTTCAGACCTTGGAATCACATGTGCAGAATGAGGAACAGAGGCTAGGTGCCTCAGTGAGATCACTAGAAATATATACAGGCCAGGAGATTCAGGCTTTACGAAAGACAGTAGTAAAAAGGTTTTAAACAATTGAGGAAATTATTGGAGTTGATGAGCAGGGAAAGAAGGTACAAGGACAGGATTCAACATCACCAGTAGCTGTAAGAGATGACTGACTACCTTGCAATCTACTCTGATGAAGCATCAAGTTCTGAAGGCCTAAAAGGATTCAACTCTTCTATCTTAATTTAAACCATTTCCATTAATCTGTATATTACCATGAGGTCATGGCCTACCAGCAAAGTTCCAACACATCTATCTCTGGTGGAGGATCCATGGTGTCTCCATTTCTGCCTTCCTTCTCCCAGCATTCAGTTCTGTCTTTCCCGCCTACCTAAGTTCTTCCCTCTCAACAGGCCAAGACAGTTTCTTTATTAATTAACCAAGAAAAGCAACACATAGATAGAAGGACTTCCCACACCACCTCCTTATAAACAAAAACTGAAGGCACTTCAGGAAGCTGTAAGTAGCCAGGAACTGTCAAAATCCACAAGTGTCAGCCCTCAAGGTTGGCTTCCTGATCCCCTCAACCCCTGCAACCCCAGCAGAACAGGTTCTCTGCACTGACCTGTCATGGCTCTCTGTTCCTTTTTTCCTCAGTATTGAGGATTAAATTGGGCCTTCCATAAGTCAGTCAAGCACTTACCTATTAAACTGTGTCCTCAGCCCTCCTTTTTACCTATGATTTAGAAACAGGGTCTCAACTGAGTTGCCCAGGCTGGCCTTGAACTAACCCTGTAGCTGGCTTGGAACTTGAAATTCTCTTGTTTCAGCTCTAGAGTAGCTGGAATTTCAGGTCTGTGTCACTAGGCTGGCAAAGGCTCCATTCATAACTCATGGACCCACATTTCTAGCCTTTTACTGGGCTACTGCCTACATATACATAGAAACCACACAAAGACCCAGTGCTTTTTAGAAACTATGGAATAGGCTTACACTGGTCTCTTGAAATTCCTTTGCCTCCTCCAGCAACGTAAATCACTGATACAACAGTACCTTAAGTTTTCAGGTGCCTCCATCCTTTAGAGAGCCCCATGTGCAAACCACAGGAAGGGCCCATAGGCTGCCTTTTATGAAATTTGGGGTTTCTGCTTGTCAAAGACACCTCCAATCCACTGGCATGCTATAGTGTCAGAAACTGCAGGGTCGGAGGTGAAGCCCCAGACCATCTGATCCAAAGGGAGTCAATACCTTCAAGACTAGGGGTAGAGCAGGGGTGGCCTGGGCAGCTCGTCACACACCACTCAAACCAGACAAATTTGGGCACAGGTGACTGCCAAATAAACGACTCTGTTTTAAAGAAAAACTCCTAAGAGGGCTGGGGCTATAGCTCAGTGGTAAAGCACCTGCCTAGTGTATGTGAGGATCCAGGTTCAAGCTCCGGTATTACCCCTCATGCAAAGGGACAGAGGGAGAAAGATGGAGAGGGAGAGAGAAAGAAAGAGATGATGTCTGGTCTAGGAGAAACAAAGGTTCACCTATAAAAGGAAGAAGTGAAATAATTTGGTCCTCTTCTTGGTACCAATAGTGCCACTTACAAAAATAACAGAGACTTCAAAATTGTCCCAAGATATCCCTCTGGATCGCCAAGGCAGGACTCCAGGAGCTTGGGTGGTCAGTGAGCTGGGGCAGACGCAAGCAGCCCAGGAAACTGTGGAAAGAAGTATTTCCTCATACAGAATGCTGCCGGGGAATGTTACTGGGAACTGTGGGACAATGAAACTGGGGCCCATTTAAACTGGGGCCCAGAGGTGGAGGAGCCCCTGAGACACTGAGGAGGGCTCAGCATGGAGCCAGGGTATAGACTGCCTGGAGTAGAGGAGTCTCCATGGCAAATAACTGTTTTTATTCGCACACACTGTTTTTATAGTCACACATTTGACTGTACATTGGACAAACTCAGTTTTGAGATCTAATGCATCCAAAGTGGCAGTGGGATAGGATTAAGGTCTTAGTCACCGCCAAGTTTTTTTTTAATTATACTCCATGGTCACACCTTTAGAGAACTTGCTCTTTTTATGTACTCCATGATAGAGCAAGAGATTTTTAAACCAAATAAATAAATACCCCCATTGATTATCTTAATTTATGAATACAATGAGCAGGAACTGGTCAAAGAAGGCCCTGGCTTTTGGCTTTCCCATATACAAACTGGCTTCTGGCTACAATCAGCTCTGAAAATAGAGTGTGTTCCCTGGGCAGCGGGTCTAGAATATGAAAAAGGTTTACAGCCAAAGGAAGCGACAGGGCGGCCTATTAGACACCCATGACTACAGTCATGGGAATCATTTCCTCTTGTCCGTGAAACCCCTGCCTCAACATCTTCATCAGCCACACCCATAGCAATTGACGATCCAGTCCGAACAAACTGTCTGCAAGGCAATGTGGGCTTAAAGCATCTTATGTGAACTTCCTGTCACAGGCATCCCCTCCTCCTGAGACAGGAAGGCTGGACTTCCAGAGTTGGTGTTGTCAGGAATTGCTGAGTTCACCTGAGTCCACCCTTCAGAAATCTGGAGTCCCTCACTGCTACTTGTGTAAATGTTCCTTCAAGGAAGCCATCTTGGAGACTTTGGGAGGAAGAACGCAGGGGAAAGATGACTACATTGCAGCCAGACACTGGCCATCAAGGCAAGCCTGAAGATCCTTTGATCAAACACACTTACCTGTCCCTATTAACTTAGGAGCCCCTAAGTGAAACTCTTGCAAGCCATTGTCTCTCTGACTCATGATTTAAGAGAGTTTGGCCAACGGTTACTTTGCCTATTGCTTTGGGCCTACAGAGACACAGTGTGTCATGGCAGGAGTGTGTGGTGCAGGAGCCTGAGACCCCAGTGACCCTTCAAGCATACCCTCAATGAACTAAGGTCTTCCTTTTAGACCCCACTTCCCAACAGCACCAGAGAATGGAGACCATGCCTTCAACACAAAGGCCTTTTTGGGGAGACTCAAGATACAAACTATTGCTGTTTATCCCAAAGAACAAAGCAGAGTTTGCAAAGCCTCTCTTCTGCTTTTCCAGGAAAAGTAATACTGCTGACATGTTCTTACTGGGATGAAATGTGTATAGCAAAAATGTTGTCTATTTTTGCTGTGCCACCATCACCATTCCCACTTTTCCCAAACCCTGGCTGTCATTCTTCTACTTTGTGTCCACGAGTCACCCTCCCAAGTCAGGAAGCCCTAGTTAGCGGCTCAGCAGGTCCCACCTTCCTCTGTGTGACACTCAGTCTGAAGGGAGAGACTGAGTCGAGAAACTGTTCTTGGCGGATGATGCTGGAGTGTTCAGATGGAGGACAGAATCTGGATAGAATTTTAATAACTTCGCTTCTTATATACTTCCACTCTCAGACGGGTCCGGATTGGGGTCTGCAAGCCAGAGCACTAGGAAACTGGAGCGGGAAAGGGGAAGGCAGCAGGCATGCGCACTCCTGCAAAGCCGTGAGACATTTGGGCATGCGCAGGCCTAGAAGGCCTTAAGACGTTTGATCACAGCAGGGGGTGCTCTGTTTCTGAGTTCTCCATCATCCCATCACAGCTTCCCAGATGTATCAGGTTGCATAGAAAGTTCAGTAGTCCGAAGAAACGGAAAGCCTGGTCCAGTCCCCCAAACCTCACAGTATTGTATTTCCTATTCTGTCCTTGGGGGGAAACACTGAGACCTCCTTGCAGGGCATTGTAGCCCACAAGGACATTTAGAAGTGAATTACGGAGAGCTCCAGGCACTTGGGGGCTATCACTCCCAGAGAGGCAAAGGACGTATTAATAAAACAAAGTATGGGAGAAAATAATTTTAAAAGAAATGTGTCCCTTCTCTTAATTTCATCATTGGCAGTTACTGATAGCGCGTGAATCTGGAAATTGTGAGAACATACTTCTGGAAGTGCTGGCCCCTGACAATCAGTTGCTAGAAAATGGTTCCTTCCTTATTATCTGAGGTGTTTTAGAATTGATGATGTATCACTGTGTCTACTGGTAACTTCGTGTGACCCATAGTTTGTGAATAGCTGTAGCCCATGACTAGTGGCTGTTTCATAAACCATGGGTGTCCAAAATAATGTGGCAAATGCACTTACTTGCCATATACTGTCCCTTATTTTCCTGTTCCTGAAAGGTCTCTGGCTTTATTTAAAGAGGGCAACAAACCCAAGCCATAAGTGCTTTCCTATTCTCCCGTGTCACTAATCACCACTGCTAAGACGCATTCTAAACACTGAGAGTATCCAGAAAGGACTTCCTGGAAGATTTCTTAATGAAAGCTAATTCAGTTAGGTAATGAACCTATTTTACCTCTGCATGACTTTTTTTTCCCGGCAAACATGCAGAAACAGACGCTCCATGCAGCTGCCCTGAAAAAGAAAGCAATGCATTGAGGATGTGAGATCAGAAAGACAGGAGATGCTGGTTCTCTACTGACATAAGAAGTTGGCCACACCAGTCCAGAATGCAAAAGGAACACTTGTAAGTCAATTCTTTTTACTGGAGATTTTCTTTAAATGCACTGGGGCTCACTTGTTAACCGAAGAAATCAGAGTAACCACTTGAGAAAGTTAATTGACACTTCTCATGTCAGGGATCTGGCCAGCGTTCCAATAACCTTCCATCTTTCCAGATGCTGCCCCAAGTAAAACATGCTCAATTACCTGATAACAAACAGCAAAATCCCTTCTGTCTAGGGATTCCTGCTCACCCCAGATGTGGCCCCTGGCCCTTTGACCTTTCTACAGGGTGGACCTGTTCCTTCCAGAGCTACAGTCCTGAGTTCCCACCAGTCTTTGCTTTCACGATGAGTGTTTCTCCCGTAACTCTTAATCTCGTTTGCTTGTGTGTCTCCCGTTTGGATGGAGCCTCTCGCCACAAGGTTGCCATGTCACCTGGCAGTGATGTTTTCTGCAGGTTTCTACCACTTTCTCTCCATTTGTCAGGAATAGGGTTTCCAGTAAGAGGAAGTCTCTTTTTGATGCAATAAATTGATGTAAAACGAGGAGAGAATGACTTTGGTTGGGATGTATTTGCCTAGATACCTTTTCCAGCTGTCTGACTCAATTCCAAGTGCTTGTTCTATCTCTCTGTGCATAAAGTAAAAACAAAGCAAGACCTGCCATAGAAATAAATGGTTTTTAGGAGTGAAAGTGTTTGAATCTTCATCTCAGCCATGATGGCATCTAAGGAAAGGTCTCCAGCAAAAGATGGTGCACATGCCAGTGTGTGTGTGTGTGTGTGTGTGTGTATGTAGTGTGGATTATGAATGCAGGTGCACATATGCGCATGCGTGTTTAAAGGCTAGAGGTCAATGTTGGGTGCTCCTTTTTTTTTAATCTCTCCACCATCTTTTTTGAGACTCATTGAACCCCGCAGCTGTTAATTTGGCTATGTTGACTGGCCAGTGAGCCATAGGAATATTCTGTCTCTGCCACGTCCCCCACTCAATGTTGGGTTTACAGTTGTGTTGCTGAACTTTGAACTTGGCTCTTACATGGGTGCTGTGGATCCAAACTCAGATCTTAATGCTTACACGGCAAGCATTTTACTGATAGTCATCTCCCAGCCTCTACTTTCCTCTTTTCTACATTTATATACAATAGAGAGTGAAGCATTAGACTTGGATTTTATGGAAATGTTGCCATTTGACTTCTAGAGGAGAATAGATGACCAGAGACTGATAGATGGGTAATTATTGAGAGGAAGAAGGAGAAGTGTGTGGGAGGGTAGATGGGTGGGTGAGTGGATGAATGGATGGATGAGAAGAAAGGGTGTGACATTAAGTCATAAGCTAACTGAGAGACAATCTAGTTCAAGTCCCTGCCACTATTGTGAGAGTGGAAGCTAAGAGACCAAGTGTTCTCTCAGCAACAACTGAAGTCAGTTCAGAGGTCTATGGTTGATACTTTACCTCATCCTCAATAAACTTAGATGACTTATTGTACAATATGTGATTCAAAATAATAGTTAATGTTAATGTCTATAGGCACATCTATCAAGCAGGCGGAGGGGCAGCTTGTTCTTCTCAGCCGTCAGCCTCAGGAGGATCATTTGAGGCTACACCCATCCTCACTTCCATTTCCACACAAGTCTTCAGTTTTATACTACCAGGAAAATTCAGTTGGTCCCTCGACAGCTCTCTAGTGTCCCCTGAAAAGAGATCTGGCACAGCCATTAACCCCTAGAAAAGGAAAGTGATCCTCTTTTGGAAGAGAGAGTGTTCTAGAAGGAGAGAATGAAACATAATCCACAGTCCATGTGTGGAACTGCCCACACCAACCATATTGTGTGTCATAAAAAACTGAGGCGGGGTGGGCAAAAGCTCGGTTCACCTAGTAAAGCTTTTAACCTCTCTCCAGGTGGCATAGGATTGATCCGTCAATAATGGCTTAGAAAAATCCCAGCCCAAAGCCATAGGGAGCCCTTGACATCTCTAATCCTGATTCTTCATCACTGAGTCTATACCAGTGATGCTAAGAGTTTACACACACGATACCATGGCCATGCAGAGAAGGGGCTTGAGAGGATGCTGCACTTCTAAGCTCAACGGTCTTCAGATGTTCAACCCATGACAGATTGTTCGCCCTCTATCTCCTCTCACCCGACAGGAGATGTCATTTTCATAGGTAGAAAAGGCTAGGAAGAGTTGACCATGTCCATACCAAGATAATTTGGGGTATCCCAGGGCAACAAAAATTAAAACTGCACTCCCACTGCCGGGACAAGCTCGGGTGCACTCCTGCTACATCCATCCAGGTCGTCAGGGGTTTCTTCTCTATGCCATCACTTGGAACCTCAGGCAGTGATGGGGACCCATGCTGTGACCACAGGATCAGTGGCACACATTCTCTTCAGTCATCACAGCAGAAAGAGAGGCAGATGAGGCAGATACCAGCACCAGCATATCTCCGCTTGAACAGGATACCAGTCATTTCTACTCCCCGAACATTAAGTCAAGACAGCCACAAGTCTCCAGCCGCCAGCAGTACTAGGAAGTGCATGCCCCTGTGTGCATGTGACTTGTGAGTACTGCCATCTGTACTAAACCGGGCCACTTCTGACCAGAGTGTGGTCCAGAACCCAAGACCCCTGCATTTCTTAGGGTCAACTTGGTGCTGAGAAAGCTGGGGTCTGACTCCGTGGCCTTGGGTGAGCTGCTCCTTATTGAGATTCAGCGTCTTTGTAAATAACTGTAGCTCTCAAGGGTCGTTACCCCTTGCCTGAGATCACTGACATTAAGCTCCTACAGCAGCATCTGATACAATGTGAACCCCATAAAACAGTGATGGAAGTTGTCATTTTAAAGTCACATGGCACCTGAAGGTTATCACTTACATGTCAGAAGTAGAAAGTGTTGTTAAGGTGATGGACACACTGGTCTCTTTTCTGTAGATCTTGAACTTGCTCAAAATAAGCCATTGGAGCAAGGCATAGTGGGTCAAATTCTTGTCACCTCAGGACTCGAGGGGCTGAGGATTGAGTGCTCTGGGTTACAAGACCACTTGAGAAATTCTCTTAGTTTCTTTTCTTGTAACTGTGATAAATTATTCTGACAAAAACGACTTAAGGCCAAAGTCTTATTCTGGATCACAGTTCAGGCTACAGTCTGTCATGACAGGTAAGTCCCAGCAGCAGGAGCTGGTCACATTGTGTCTGCCACCAAGAAGCAGAGCATCGACTGTCTGCACGCCTGTGTTCAGCTCACTTTCTCCACTTTATCCAGTCCAGGATCCCCTGCCTGGGGAATGGTGCCACCTACAGTGGATGGGCCCTCACAAATCAATTAACATAATCCCCCACAGGCATGCCCAGAGAACCATCTCCCAGAAGATTCTAGTCCCTGTCAAGTTGACAGTTAATACTCGCCACTGAAACTCTGCCCCTTGTCAACCTGACACCCAAATACATCACTTTCGAGCCATAACCTTCCACCTCTTGTCCCCATAGGCTCATGTTACAGTGTAAATGCATTCAGACCAACTTTAAAAGTCCCTGCAGTCTTTAACAATCCCAACACTTTAAATAGTCCAAAGTCTTTTAACTGTGAGCTCTTATAAAATAAAAAACAAGTTACACAGTTCCAACATACGGCATAAAGTAAACATTCTTCTTCAGAAAGGGAATAATTGGGGCATGAAACAATCACAACAAAGCTAAACCAAAGTCCAGCTGGGCAAACACCAAATCCTGCAACTCCATGGTAGGTATATTGGGCTCCTGATGACTCTAACTAGGCTCCAAAGGGCTTGGGTAGCCCTACCTCCTCAGTGCTACAGCCCCAACACACATGAATTCTTTCCTGGGCTGATTCTATCCCATGCTCGTGGCTCTCCCTAGCACACATATGGTCCAGGAATCTGAATACCCTCTTTGCACTGACACCACGCTGGGCTGGCAATCTGTCACTCAGTCAATAGAAAAACTGTCACCATAGATAGGACAACAAGTCTTCTGTTTTATCAATTAATTAATCAATTAATCAATTAATTTATCAATTAATTTATCAATTAATTCCATCCATGTGCTCCTCCATCATGTAGTTATATCCAGATAAATCCGTGATAAATGGAAAATGTCTCAAGCCAAGAATGAATCTAACACTTCCTCTTGCCACACATGAAGGCCTGGCAATCTATTGTATCATGGGGTCAGTTGCTTCCCCTGGAGATCATAGTGCTGAGGAGTAACTGCTGCCTACTGGCTACTTAGCATCACCAGAGGGCATGGGACCTCATATAGCAAGTGCAAGGAGGACTCAAATTTTAGTATGAGTGCTTCCGTGTATGTCTTGATTTATACCACCACCAAGTTGAACCTTAGTTGAACTACTGTAAGGTGGAAACAGTGTATTTATTAGGTTCTTCCTCCGTCTTGGGCCCTATTCTCTATGCTTGGATAATGGAAAACACACACACACACACACACCTGCCCTGTCACGCGCACACACACGCGCTCACACACACCTGCCCTGTGATGCTGACAGCCTTTGAGGAAGTGTGAGGTTACTCAGTAAGTCCTTTTGGACATGTGAGGGGATGAGAACACATAAAAGTGACCTGGAAGCTGTCCAGCAAATGCTGAGGTTCAGCTCTGTGCACAGAGGCAACAAGTCTTCTATGTAGGTAAAGATGGACACACAGAACCTGTTGTGACTAGCTTACTGCTGAGTCCCTGAGGAAGTGCATTCCTTCCTTCATCAGACTGAGTTCTCCTAAAAGCCACAGCGAGACAGGCAACATTTACCCTTTTAGGTCCTTCCTTCTCCCTTACTCAATTCCCCTAACTCTGCCAAGTCTCAGAGTCTTCTTCTCAGAAGCCTTGAGGGAAATATGGTCTCCATATCTGACCCTCCATCTGGGTGTTAGACAGAATATGGGCATTCTGTATCTGCCAGAGCTTTTATAGTGTGCCTCCTTAACACAAGGGCCAGCAATAGAAATACCATCAGGCTGGTGGTGACTGCATCATGGGCTGAAGCCATACTGTAAAATGTTGCAAATGGCCAGATGGCTCTCTGACCAGAAGAGGACCACATGTTCCACCTGCATGGTGTGCCTTAGAGGAGCCAGGAAGCACCCATTTGCTCACCTTCCCCAGCCTGTCCCCAAGCGTCATGCCTACAGCACATTCCTTTCTGCTCCAGCTACTGAGAGTGGATTCTGTCCGATAGGTGAACCCTGACAGGCACCAGACTGATGTTTGGGAGGTCTGGCAGGAGGACCCAAGGGACAGAAAGCTAAGACCTACTAACCCAGTGACTCCCAGACTGCATCCAAGTGTTACACAGATAATTGCAAAGAAATCTGTTCTCTCACCTATGTATGTTAGCCTCAAGAATGTGCTTTAGCGCACATTTTACAAAAGAAAACAACACTTCCAGCCGCCTCAGACTGACTCAGTGGTTCGGGAATATTTAAACGCACAAAATTAGCTACCAACAGGGCCAGACGCCCTGGCACCCTGCATCTCTCTGGCCCCATGCCTTTCTGTCATGGAAGGGGCTTGCTTTAGGACCAGTGCTCTGGCTTCAGTTGACATGTTTGGAATTCAGATACAGAGAAAGGGAAGATGCTGAGGAGCAGTCAGTGTCAACAGCTTTATTCCTGGTGTCCTTTTGCTGCATCTTTGGGAGGGGAGTCTAAGGAAAATCCGGGTAAGAAATGCTGTGTATTTCCAATACAAGATTTCTCCAGTATCAGGAATATCTTATTGATCTTGACAACTTTGATATGACTTTCATTATTTATGCTTGGCAGTAACCAATGCAATGATGATTCAAGCTAGAAAATATTTTAATCCTCTAAAGCCTTCAGTCACAGGAAATCAAGCAAACTGGGAAAGGTTAATTTATATTCATGTTTGGGTTGCAGAGAGGGAAGAGTAATAAATTTTTCAAGCATAAATACAGGATGGATCTTGAAAGTGCTGCACTAATAAAATGAATCCAGGCCCAGGTGATCATGTGTGCCAAGCCTTACATGGAATCTCCACAAAAGCAACCTTACAAAAACAGAAAGTAGATGAATAGATGCCTAGCCAGCATCTAACCATTGTTGGCTGACCCAGTAGAGTAAAGGTTCATTTTAGTAGTGCTGGACTCTTGTTAAACACAGCTATTTCTTCAGTCCCAGCTGACCAGAAGTCATAGGTTGTTCATTCAATTATCACACAACCTGCCTCCATTGGGTCTTTGCCTGTCTCTGAAACTTAACAAATCAGGCCTCCACCAACTGCGCCTCTCAGCATTATTGTCTAAGAACACACAGAACAATTCACTAAACCCCAAGCACCCAACAACTTTTGTAGCCCCAAGTTCCAAACAGTTCCACAATCCTTCCCAAAACACGACCAGGTAATACACACATCAATGCCCCACTCCTGGTACCAGTTTCTGCCTTAGTTTGCTTTCTATTGCTGTGATAAACACCAAGGCCAAAGCATCTTGAAGAAGGAATGTATTTTATCTTACAGTTTAGAGTCCATCACTGAGGGAAGCCGAAGAAGAAACTCAAGGAAAGAACCTGGAGGCTGGAACTAAAGCGAAGACTGTGGAAGAACACTACTTACAGGTTTGCTCTCCGTGGTTCACTTAGTTTACAACCAGGACCACCTGCACAGGGGTACCACCATGGCTAGTGGGGCTGGCACCTCCCACTTCAGTCATTAATAAAGAAAATGTCTCCACGGACTTTCCTACAGGGAATCTGATGGAGGTATTTTCTCAATTAAGATACAATTCATCTCAATTAAGGCAATTTCCCAAACGCCTCTAGGTTGTGTCGAGTTGACAGAAACTAACCAGTACAAAGAGGACTATGCTTTCTGACTTGAGTTTAAAGCACAAAGGTCTCGCTGGCATCCAAAGAGGGGACACTGATGTCCTGCAGCCTAGAGTCACCCTGAACTCTGCTTTACAGAGTTGGAGTTGTGGGAGCCAAATGAAAAGCAGAGTTTTGAGCTGAAGTTCTCATGAACTCTTTGAGTCTACAAAGGTATGCCACAGTTCTGAGTGCAGAACATTTCCCGTGCACTCAGTTTTCTGATCCTAGAGAAATATCCCAAGTACAGAATACCCACATTCATCTCTTGCCAGAGAAGTGAGAACAACTAAGGCATGGGTTGGGGGACTTCACTCTACAGATTTAGTCAGAAACAACGCTATAAAGACTGGCTGTAAGAAAGCAAGAAAAGCTATAGAGCAATTTCCTACTGTCCAGATAGCCTAGGTTCTATGCCCAACACTTGTTAAAATGAAACACGGAGGTAGCCCTATCCCTCCCCGGATGCATTACTGAAGTTGTGGGACACACACAGGAATTCCTTGTCTGCCCACTTTCCATTTTGGCCCATAGAGAACACATGTGGTTGGTGGTGGGTAAGCACAGTTTGCCACCTACCAGCTAGCGGATAGCTTCAACTGTAGTTTTTCTAGACTCTTGATGTCTGATATGAATGCACCAACCTGGTAAATGCCTTTTCTCTTTCCCAACCAAAGCACAGATAAAATACCTGGTAAGTACAGCAGTAAACTCTGCAGTCTGAATCTGTATCAGGCTCCATCTTCTCAGTAATTTCAGCAGCACAGGGCCACCCCCGTTTCACTCGGTGAGCATTGTGCTCTGCCTCATTGGTCCTATTGCTCTATTGAACTCAATGGTCATGAACATGTAGCTTGGGTACCTGGAAGTGTTCCTGAGTTCAAGGACCTGCTCAGCTGCACTGTTGTGTGTAGGGACTGATTCAGAGAGTGACACATTTCTCTTCTGTAGGGCCCATGGGTCTACCCCTGCTCCCGGGGTTCATTTTGAGGACAGTTTCTGGTCAGCCAGCTAAAACATTGTTTGTTCGTGTGCTCCCTCTGCCCCGCCTGGTGATTAGCTATAAGGCATTGTTTACTCCATCTTGGGTGTAGCAATTTCCCACCTGCCTGGGGGGAATTCCTTGTGCAGCAGCTAGGTGTATAAGGATTTTCCCAAAGTTGAATAAAAGGCATTCGGCATTCAACTGATCTTCTTTCCAATGACCCAGGTCTCTTGTGTGTTCTTTCAATCTCCAGGCCCTTGCCCGGCTTGCATATGGTACAGTGGCGCGGGAACTGTACTGACGCAGACGCAGGTGTTACACTCTTCCTTGCACCTAATACTGGGAATGGCTCACAGCATTGCAATTAGACTAGGTGTTCCATGTGAGCGTTCACTCTGACACATTTTCTGATGAGTCCATCAGCCAATTTTGAGGAGGGGCCAGATAAGGTGCTTGTGTGTGAGCATGCTCGCTACCTGTACCCATAACAAATTTAATGGTGTTTGAAGGGTCTATGACAGACCAGGATGCTGATAATAGTTGTGGAATCCTTGACGATCACAATTGAGGTTGAACATCAACTTGTTACAGTTAAAAGAAGTCTGGTACAAGAAAGGCCAACAAACGGGCCCTCAGGAATAAAGACTTAGGCAGATAAAGTACCCCCACAGTAGAGTACTGGAGGAGAGGAAGAAAACAGTAACAGCAGCTGGGCGGTGGTGGCACATGCCTTTAATCCCAGCACTCTGGAGGCAGAGATAGATGGATCTCTGTGAGTTTGAGGTCAGCCTGGTCTACAAGAGCTGGTTCTAGGACAGGCTCCAAAGCTACAGAGAAACCCTGTCTTGAAAAGAAAAAGAAAGAAAGAAAAAGAAAACAATAACAGCAAAGAGAGGACTGGGAGCTGGCTCAGTGCTAGAATGTTTGCCTACTTTGCATAAGGATAGAAGTTTGATTCCCAGTATTGCAATAAGATTTAAAAAAGATATTGAGGCATCCATCCTTTGACCCACAAATTCTTAAGAAAATAAGGCCCAAAATGTCATTATAAGACAAGGTAATACATTTACACAATGGAGTATCACTCAGCTTTTTAAAAAAAATGTGAAACCATGAAATTTTCAGGCAAATGGATGGAACTAGGAAAAATCATCCTGAGGGAGGTATCCCAGATCCAGAAATACAAATATGGTATATATTGGCTTATATATGGATATTTGCTGTTAAGTCAATGATAACCAAGCAGCAATCTGTAAAACCACAGAGCCACAGAGGTTAGGTATAGAGTGATGGACTTGGCAGTGGGATGCAGAGAAACCTTGTTAAAAAAAAGAGAAAAAGAATAGATAGTTATGGATGGATGGGCAGCTGTAAAGGGAAGATCAAGTGAGGAAGAAGAAGAAGGGAGAGGAGGTTGTGGGAGGGAATATAGGGAAAGACAGCTAAAATTAAGGGTTATTTGTGGGCTAGTATAGAAATATAATACAGTAGAATCTTCCTAAAATAGATAAATATATGAAGGTAATCTAAATGAAATTGTCAAATAATGGGAAGAAAGAGTCCTAACTGACCATTTCTTGTCACCACATGAAGCTTCCAATACTAGAACTGGGTTTCATGCAATTGAATTGTTGGCCAAAAGCAAATAACCCAGGCTGTTGTCAAGACTGCAGGTGGAGTTTTCCATCCAGACCACTGAGCAGCTCTGTCCTGCCTGTTGCTCCCCAATCACACAGAGACTAATTGTTAATTATAAATGCTTAGACAATAGCTTAGGCTCATATTTAGCTGCTCTCATAACTTAAATTAACTCATTTCTATTAATCGATGTGCTGCCCCAAGGCTTATTTACCTTATGTATGTACATCCCATCCTGTTTGCTCTGCATCTCCTGGTGTCTCCTCCAACTCCACTCTTCTCCTCCCCAGCATTCTCTCTGACGCAAAAAAAATCCTGCATAGCCTTAAGCCGACCAGCTGGTTTATTAGCAATGGGAGCAACACATCTTCACAGTGTACAGAAGAATTATTCCACTGGACAAGGCTATGGCTTGCTTTCCACAAACTGACAGCAAGGACCCATTGTTGAAGATAACACCTACACAACCCATTGAATACTGAGGAGTCAAACTGGTGCTGACATGGAGCCTTCACCCCTACTTTCTAGCACCTCTGATACAGGAAAGAGAAACATAAATACCAACCCAGCCACAAACCCTTTTATCTAACAAGGCTGCCCTGCCTGCAAAATATGCTAGGGTAATGGTGGCAAAGCTTGTGGGAGTAACCAACCAATATCTGTTTTGAGGGCCCATTCAAATGGAACCCATACTCGACACTGCTTAAATGACCAAGAACCAGAGACTAATAGCCCAGGGACCTAGGGGAAAACCAAATATTACTGTTCTACTATTGGCTGAACGAGCTCCTTTTTTTTGGATGGATTCGGTTCCCTGCTTCCAGTGGCTCTACTAAAGGAATGTAGCAACAAGATGACTCCTAATGGCATTCTGCCATACTCATAAATCACTACCTTGCTCAGCCATCATCAGAGAAGCTTCCCCTGCAGCAGATGGGAATAAATACAGAGAATCACAACTGAACAATGTGTAGAGAGTGAGAGACCTTGGGACACTTAGCCTTAAATAGGATGTCTCTATCCAAGCCCTCCCCTCAGAGCTCAGCGAAGCCCAAGAAAGAGGCAGCAAAAAGAGCCAGAGGGGTTGGAAGACACTAAGAAAGCATAGTTCTTTAAATCAACATGATCAAAGCTCATGAACTCACAGAGACTGAAGCACCAGGCACAGGGCATGCCCAACTCTGTACCAGGTCCTCTGCATATATATTATGGCTTCCAGTTTAGTGATGTTAGGGTATTCCTAAGTGTGTAAAGGAGTGGATCTCTGATTTTTGTGCCTTCTCTTGGGCTCTTTCTTTTCCTTCTGTGTGCTTGTCCCGTCCAACTCCAATGTAATAGTTTTTGCTTTATCTTATTATATTTTATTTTGCTATATTTCGTTATTATCCTTTAAAAGACTATTTTTTAATGTGAGAAAGGAAGGGCATGGATCTGGATGGGAGGGGAAGGGAGAGAAACTGGGAGGAATAGAGTAGGAGGGGACACTCTAATCAGGGTATATTACGTGAGAAAAATTTTCAATAAAAACGGGGGGAAAGAAGTTCCTTCTCCGGTATTGCAATAAGATAAAAATAAAAAAGGTAAAGCATCCAACCATTGACCCCAGATCATAAGAAAATGAGTCCCCAAATGCCATTTTCTCTTTCATATCTGACATGTTCTTCCTCCATCTTCATATTCTATGTTGCATCAAACTTCAACCGAGCCCCTAGTACTCTCTTTACCTTTATTGTAAATCATAGGCTATCTTCTTCAATGTCTTCCTTAGGTGCTTCAAAGATTTCATTGTAGAAATATTTTATTTCCTTGATTAGGGTTATTCCAAGGTGTTTATGTTGTTTTGTTTTGAGGCAATTGTGAATTGGATTGTGTCCTTGATATCTTACCTCAGCATGTTAGTTACCGAAACAGAAAAAGACTGCTGTTTTCTGTATGTTAATTATTATCTCATCAATTTAAAGAAAGTGTCTATCAGATCTAAGAGTTTTTGGTGGGATCGTTAGGTTAGGTCTTGTATATAAAATTATGTCTACCAATACCACCCTTGCTCTTTGTATCCCTTTGGTTTCCCTTTCCTGTCTTATTGCTCTAGCTAAGACTTTAAATAAGAGTTGAGAGAGTGGAAACTTTATTTTGTTACTGATTTAGTAGAAATACTTATTTAGCTTGATGCTGGCTATAGGTTTGCCATATATGACCTTTATTATGCTGAGAGATGTCCCCTAAATTCCTAATCTCTTCAGGATATTCATCATGAAGGGATGTTGGGTTTTTGTCAAAAGCCTTTTCATTGAGACTATGAAATTTCCATCCTTGAGTCCATTTATGTGATATGTTATATTTATTGATTTGCATATACTGAACCATACTTGGATCTTTGGATGAAATCAGCTTTATCACGATAAATGATGTTTTTGATGTGATCTTGATTTGGTTTCCAAGTATTTTGCTGAGAACTTTTGCATCTGTGTCCACCAGAGAGATTGGTCCATAAATTCTCTCTCTCTCTCTCTCTCTCTCT
>LOJH01023007.1:0-19672 GCA_001685095.1 Ellobius talpinus | reverse complement strand
TGGCACTGGGCTTTGATTCTACTTCATGTACTGGCTTTGTGGGAGTCTAGTCTGTTTGGATGCCTAACTTCCTAGACCTGGATGGATGGGGAGGACCTTGGACTTCCCACAGGGCAGGGAACCCTGACTGACTGCTCTTTGGACTGGAGAGGGACGGGGAGGGGGAGTTTGGGGAGCGGGAGGGAAATGGGAGGAGGGGAGGAGGTGGAAATTTTTAATAAAAAAAGCAAAGAAAAAAAGTAAAGAAAAAAATAAAAATAAATCCAGGTAGTAAGAGATTCTGTATTCAGAGCATGGGATGTTAGAATAATATTTTAATCTCATTTTATTGCCAGTAGAAGTTCTGGTTTATTAATTTTACTTTTTAATGTTTAACCACTTTAATAAACCCCTGTTGTAATTGCTTCTGAGTCATTGTGGAAAACATTATGGAAACTTGTATTTTGTTTTTGTTTGTTTTTTCCCAGAAACATGCTCTTCCTAAGATATACAGAGTCCGTCTCTGAATATGGTGACTAAACATACCTTTTTCAGTCAACAAAAGAATAAAATTCACTTTGCATAGTCTCATATAATTGTTCTAGTCCACCTATCAATCTGAGATTTTTCTCTGCACTCAGGAAAAGGAAGTACTCTAGTTTCCCCTCTGTTGCTCTAATAAAAATATACTGACCAAAGGGAGCTATTCGTTGAAGGAAAGGATTTACTTGGCTTCCAATTCTAGGACACAGCTCATCAGTGAGCTAATTCAAGGCAGAAACTTGACAGGAACCCGTAGGCCGGCTTGCTGTCTAACACAACATTGCCTACCACCTAGGAACTCATTTCATAGTTAAGTAAGAACTGCAAATCTACAGAGGACAGTCATGGTTATCTGGTAAGAAACACATGCTTTGCAAGCTTCCTTACGTTGCTAAGGAACACCTGCCTATGGAACAGTGCATCCTACAGTGGGCTGAATCCTCTTCCATTAATTAACAAGATACTCCTCCACCGCCATTGCCCACAGACCAAGCCCGCAATTGAACTTCTCTTATTCTAATTTGTGTCAAATTGCCAGCTAATGCAAACCAAAAAAGTAATAATATTAATTTACTTGATTTGCATGACATTGAAGTCATAATTTCTCCAGGAGATTGTTCTCTAAGGAAAGAGTCACACTTCATCAAAATTCAGTCAGAGGAAGCAATAGAAGCCACCAGTCACGTGAGCACTGGATCCCCTTCTCTTCTTTACGGTGGTAAATGAGCTTGAATTGTCATAGTCCCCTCTTGTTTTTTAGCTAAAGCTGCCACACCAACATTTACTCATACACATTTTCTCTTTAGCCATATAATGATCACGGGAACTTTATCATGAAGATCGCCAAGGAAAAAAATTCAGCTACTCCATAGAAGAACCTAACACTTCATCTTGCTAGGAGTTTGTTGGCACAGAATGAACATTTACCATTTAAGTTCAAAGCATTTATTAGACATATGATCTGTAGGTAAGTAAGAAAGTATAAAACTTTTTAAATAAAAATCATTTTTTCTTCTTTGTGGACACAAATTTCATCACGTAGTTTTTAAACCGTATTGAATATGTGAGAAATCATAAACATAAAATGCAAAGAAGTTAAATAGCAAGAACCTTAACCTTACAAAGGAATAAGCCAGTAAATATAAGTATAAAAATAATGTATATGGGATTTTCTGACATATCTTATCACAACACAGAATGGAAATTACAGTGTTTGTGTGTTATGTAACATCTAAGCTTTTCAAGGGAGATCCTATAATTTTAGCACACTATGAGTCTTTCATTCAAACTGTAACAAAGAAATTGTTGAAGCAATATAAAGTTGTCACAGGAACAGGTAATAATATCTGTGATCAACCATAAATGTGCTTTGTCAGATTACTATCTATACATTAGTATTGATTCTACAAGGAATTATGTAAATGAAGTTCAAATATATTGACCAAAACAACATTTGAAAGAACAAAACATGAATAAAAACACTAAATCAAAAAATGGGAAAGGGTTGGACACACGGCTCAGAAGTTAAGAGTGATTGCTGCTCCTTCAGAGGACCCAGGGTCAGGTCCCAGAACACACATGATGACAAAATAGTATAAGTAACTTCAGTTCTAGTGGATGCAGCACCCTCTTCTGGCCTCCACAGACAATGTACCCTTATGGTGCACAGAAATACATGGAAAAAAACAACAATGCCCTAAACAAAATCTTTTAAAATCAAATTAGAACATGGGGAAAAGTCAGGTGTTCTCTGTAGGTGCATAATTTTAAAAGAGTCGGAACTCAGTGATATGCAAACATAAGATTTACTACAACTAAAAGTCAAAATTAATACAGAAATTGTAATAAACAAAACTTAAAACTATAAACCAAAATTATCCTACCCTAATCTACTGCTGGTTCCAATAAAATTTTATTATAGAATTAAAAACTGTCCTCAGCACTGTCTTGATCAATAGGATTTTAATGTTATTAAAGTTTTGCCCCTGATAGCAGCTTATGAGTTGAATAACCACTTCATCATAACTGAAACAGTCTCATTAAAAAGTTTGTGCATATGGTTCAGCATTAGAATGCTTTTCTTTTTTATTGAATACAGATTTTTTTTCTCATACAAATGTCCTGGTCATGGTTTTCCTCTCCTCTGTTCCTCCCAGCTCCTCCCCAACTGCCCTCCTTTCCAGATCCACTCTCTTTCTGTCTCTCCTTAGAAAAGAATGCGCTTATAAGAGGTAACAACCCAAACATGACAAAATAAAGTATAATAAGATGAACTAAAAATTATCATATTGAATTTGGAAACAGCAACCCAACCAGAGGAAAAGAATCCCAAGAGTAGGCCAGAGACCGACTCTTCTTCACACTCAGAAGTTCTGTAAAAATACTATACTAAAAGCTATAATACATACACATCTAACATATAATATACAGAAGACCTGATGTAGATCCATGTAGACTCAGTTCTTGCTGGATCAGTCGCTGGGAGTTTATATGCACCTTGATTAGCAGACTCGGGGGGTATTGGGTATTGTGCTCCTGGTGTCCTCTATACCCTCTGGTTCTTCTTATCTTTCTGTCTTATCTTCTGTGGGGTTTCTTGAGTTCTAAAGAGGGGTGACCTAATGGAGCTTTTCAATTTATACTGCCTCCACATAATGTCTTGTTGTGGTTCTTTGCATCTGTTCCTATCTGCTCCCTGAGCATCTGTTGCTATCTGCTTCTCTTCTCTAATAGTAACCAAATAAGGCATTGATCTATTGAGTATAGCAGAATTTCCTTAGTCGTCATTTTATTAATACTTTTTTTTTTGGAAAGTATTATCTGGTCTAGTTTCTGGGCTATCAGTCTCTGATTCTTAGTTATACAAGTAGTTTTTGATAGGGGTTCATGCTAGTGACGTGGCCTTAAGTCAAATTTGATATTGGTTGGCAGCTTCCACAGTTCTATGCCACCACTGCCCTACCATATTTTACAAGCATGACAGATTATATGTCAAAGTTTTTATGGCTGGGTTTATATTTATATTTCTCTTTTGATAACGTACAGAGTACCTCTCTGCACCAAAGAGACTAAAACCCAGGGCTGAAGGCTCCATGTAGACATCAGTTCTCCTTCTTCATGTTCAGTAAGTTCCTCAGCAATGGGGAATTGCTTTCAGTTTGCAGACCCAACCCTTTGCCTTAGCAATAGTCTGAGCTGTTTGGGGATTTCCATGGGACCCCCTGGGCCAAAGATTCAATTGACTGCAACCCAGTCCTGCTCCTGGAAGCCTCAGTGCTTAGGAGTTTGATGCACAATATGCTCTAAGGATTTGTATTTTCTTATAAATTCTTAGGCCAAATATTTATCAAATCATTGAATATGGCTGTCATTTTTAAAGAGAATTTTTTTAATCCAAATATCTTGAATGCAACTTTACTCTAGTTATTTTTTGCTATTATAGCAGGATGTTAGAAAATGATTTTAGATATACTAGAAGTTTAAAAAGTCAAAGATTCTGAGTTTTGGATGTGTGCAAAAGGCTCAGCCTCCATTTTCAAGATGGCACATAAATGCTACATCCATCAAAGAGGGAGGGAGGGAGGGAGGGAGGGAGAGAGAGAACTATTCCTCAGAGGATAGAACAGAGACAGAACTCATCTCTACAAACATTTCTATAGTAATGTATAGTAATACATTCATGAGGACAGGACTGCCAGGAACTGAGTACATATCATCAAGGCTCAAGTCCCAATACTATCTCATTGGATTGAATTTCAGTATTGATTTTTGTGGGATAAAATATCAAAACATGGACAACCCTAAACCAATGAAGACTTCACTGGTAAAAGGGTGTCACTTTCGAATAGAATTCATGAAGTTAAAATCATCAGGAGATTAAGTTTAAGACCATATCTGATGCTCAAATGGATTTTGGGTGAACTTTTCAGTTCCTAGATTTACTCTAAACAGAAGCTTTCCTGTCAGAGTTTGTTAACAATTATTATGTCTAATTCAGTGGCTAAAAAGGCCCTGTTTCTTCAGATATGATAGCTAACCACATCAAATATGAGAACAATTAAATTACCCATTTTCCTCAAAAACTGCATCAACAAATTTCTATATCATGAAGTATTTTCTTCCCTATTATGTTGCACAAGAATTCTGTGTCTGTGTGTGTGTTTTAACTAGGTAGATGTACAAAAAATTTCAGCTGCTTTATAAACATTTCTATTTTATGGATATCCTTTATTTTGTTATTTGTCATTAGATTTAGTGATAAACACTTGAAATAACACAATCAAAATCAAGTGCATGTGTAATGTTTCTCTTGTGATGTTTAAGATGAGTCTTGTCAAAAGGTGTCTCAGATGACTGTTGATAAAATAAAGATGTAGCTATGAAGATAGACTACTAAAGACAAATAATAGATCAAAGAAATACTAAGTTTAAACATGCAAAAATCTAGAATATATTGTTTTTTCTTTGAGTCTTAAAGGAGAATAGAGTGAGCTTATATATAAAAACTATATTTTAAGCTGTGGGTATAAAATCCTAGAAACTTCTATTTTAATGACATATTTGATTTTAAAATAATGGACTGGATCACTTCAGAGTCTGTGAATGTCTTATACATGATTCATAGAAGCTAATCACTATGAAGAAATTATATTTTAGATTAGCATTGAACACTTGATTTTTAAAGTCAAAATTAATACAAAAATTACAACAAACCAAATAGAAATATACAAACCTGAGTTATTCTACTCCAAATTACTTCCAGTTTCAACAATAGTTTATTTTCAAAATCAGAATTGGGTCAATGAACACATACAAATGTGTATAACCAAGTGTATCTGTGATTATAACATAGTGGTTATATGTATCAATAGATCTTACACAATGTCAACAGCAATCTTGAGGGCAGTATAAACCATGTTCTTTGAAGAACATTTGAAGAAATTAAGAAAGATTATGAAGAAGGCATATTATGATATATTTGTATAAAGAGCTGCAGTGCCTAAAAGAGTTATTGCTTCTCTTTACCAGAGTAATCAAAAACTAGATAAAGTAACTTAGGAAGACACAAGATGTCAATTGAAGGAAAGATTTAAAAAGTCATTCTTTGTAAGTGAGAAACTGCTTTAGAACTTAAGAAGAATGATATGGAGACTATACTTCTCAAACTACCAATAGTAACACAGACTGACATCAAACTCAATTATCTTCTTTCCTCATTTTCTTCAGCCTGTGCCACCATAACCAACCTAGTCCAATCACTATGGAAGTTAAGATAGTTTCTTAAAAACAACAACACAAAAACTAAACATTTATCTTCCGTTTAACCCAACTGTTCCACTCTTGTACATTCACAAGGGACTCCAGTCGACAAATTACAGAAATGCTTGTACTTCAAGATTTATCTTATACCCTTGACAATAGCTAAGTAATTGAATTATCATATGTACCCAACAACAGTTTATAGGCTCCGTGAAATTTTTCAGCCACAAATAATAATGAAGACATGCCATTTTCATAAAAGTAGATAAAATAGAGGCTAACCCTATAAAGTAAATTAAGCCAAATTCAGAAAGACAGTATTATTTTTCATATTTATTGTTATTAGAGCATCTATATATGGTGTCATGTAGATATATGTGATGTGGAAGTAGAAGCAAAAGTGTCTGGCAGAAGAAAGGGAACTAACAGGAGTGAGAAGTCAGAGTAAATAAAAAGTTAATATACATAACATACAATATAGAAATGTATGAAAACTTAAATAAAAATAATGTTTAAAAATAAAATGCTACCAGGAAATAAAGGTAAACACCAACCCAACTACAAACCTTTGATTCTAATGATGACTTGCCTGCAAGTTCTCCTAATGCAATAGTGGCCTGAAAGTTGTGGAAGTAACCACGATCTGATGGATTTTAACTCCACTCCATGAGATGGAACCATGCCCAGCACTTCTCAGATGTTCAGGAACCTAATTCTCTCAGGTGTTCAGGAACCTGAGTCTAGATAGGCCATGATCCTAGGGGAAATCAAACATGAAGAATGTGAGGAATTCATGTTGGGCGCCAAATGAAGAAGGAGATAGAATGACCTCCACACCACAAACACTACGGTTCTCCTAAAGGAACATAGAAATAAAATAATATTTTCATAAATCAGTGTTTGGCTCATCCTTCATCAGGGAATCTTCAGTAGATGGGAACAAATACAGAGACCCACAATTGGACAGTGGAAAGAGAGTGAAGGCAATTAGAACATTAAGTCCTAAATGGGACATTTCCATCAAATCCCTCCCCTCGGGACTCAGGGAGCTCTATGGGAGGCGTGAGTGAAAGATTGTGAGAACCAGTGGGGATAGAAGACACCAAGAAAACAAGGAACAGACACAACAGGGCTAAAGGCACAAATGAATTCACAGAGACTATGACAGCTTACAGTGATCTAAGCCAAATGGGGTGCCAGTGCTGAGAGTGGGAGTGGTCAGAATAAGCCCCACCCCGACCCAGAAGCTAATTCCAATTAGTTTTCTCTAACAGAGTAACACAAGCTATACAAAACAAATTTAAGGGGTCCCATGTACCATATCCAGAGGACGGGCAAACCCAAAATGAACTCAGCTGTCTTTTTTAGAGGTTTATTTTTGTTTCTCTTTTTGTTTTTTATTTTTTCTCATGATACATTGTCTGGTCTTTTTAAAAACCATAAAAGTATTTTGCTTCTATATTATGATTTCTGATTTTGTGTTTTATAACATTTGTGTGTGAGTGTGAAAGTGTGAGTCTTTACATCTGTCTGTGTTTCTTGTGTTTTTCTTTGGCTCTTTTTTTCTGTTTGTTTTGCTGTATTCTGGTTTGTTTTATCTTAGTTTATTGTTCTTAGATGTCTGTTTGATTTTGAATGAAAGGCAGAAAAGATGTGGATTTGCTTGACTGGAGAGGCAGAAAGGATTTGGGAGGAGTTGGGGGATGGAAAACTGTAATCAGAATTCATTGTAGGGAAAAATCTATTTTCAATACAACAGTGAAAAATAAATAAGACTGGAAATATTTATAAAATGCAAAAAACTCAGTCTAATATATTTTGAAATACATATTACAAGCTGTTACCAGATAATTCTTAAGTCATATTCTGAAGTCATACCAATATGTTTCTGGATGGTGGAGATAATTATGATGACAATGATCCAGACATGCAATCCTCTGAGAAAGGACATCAGCTTGACTTTGTCATTGTACCTTAGCCACTTCTTTCCAGAGGGCTGCTTGAACTAAGGAGATTGTAAAACAACTTCATCTTTTTTCTTGAAGTCGAGCTCTCAGTACACTAATAATTGCATGCTATTAATTAGATTTTGTAAGAGGTAAAATTAGGAGCATGGGGACCTTGGGAGAGGGCTGAAGGAAAGGGGAGAGGCAGGGAGGGGAGCAGAGAAAAATGTAGAGCTCAATAAAAATCAATTTAAAAAAGGTAAAATTAAGTCACTTTAAAAATTGTTAATTTTTGCTATTTGCGTATAAATTTCAAATGTTTCCACAAAACAGGTCTCTGTATCCCTCTTCTGGTTCCTGCATCTTAGGATCCATTTCCTGTTGTGTAAGTTTTCAAGAATAAAAGGGGCGCTTTTGGATTTGGATCTCTAACATCTCTTCTGTGTCTGTTGGGAAGTTTCATGCCCTGTATGCACATGGAAGCTAGAGGTTAACGTATACCATCTTCAAGGTAAGGCTTGCTTATTTGGCTGGAACACCTAGTTAGAAAGCCTTGGGATTCTCAGGTACTTCTCTCCCCAGCACTAGAATGACTGTATTATGCTGTTATGCCTGACATTTTATGTGCAAGCAAGGGCTACAAAGTCAGGACTCTGCCTTCATGGCAAACACTTTACCAATCAAGCCAGTGGCTCTCAGCCTTTGGAAAATGAATGACCATAGTGGTCACATATCAGATATCCTGCATATCAGATATTTATATTATAAAGCATAATGATAGTAAAACTGCAATTATGAAGTAACAATGAAGTATTTTTTGGTTGGAGTCATCACAACACAAGGAACTACATTAAAGGGTTGCAGCATAGAAAGGCTGAGAACCACTGAACTAAGCCATCTTTGCAGTCCCATGAAAAGTCATCTTCTGAATGATTTCACTTGTGGTTCACTATATAAATATTCCATATTGTAGCATTTTCACTCTTATTTGAGTTTTGTGGTTCATGTCCTTAAATATTGTTACATTTCTAATTAAACAAACTTACATTACAGCAAAAAGCAATAAACAACTTGAGGCCTTTTTCTTTTTTTACTTCTATCAGTGTGGCAAGAAGTGATACCAGGTTTTACAGACATATATATGTGTGTGTGTGTGTGTGTGTGTGTGTGTGTGATACATCATCTATATTCTTTGGGAATTTTACCTCAAGCACCCAGACCACACTCATTTACTAGTCTTTCCATGTCTGCTCCCATTCCTTGTGACCCCTCAAAAAAAAAATAAAGATTAGAAAACAGACAAGTCCAATTTGTGTTATCCATATACTCTGGATCATGATCAAACTTTTGGTGATCTGTCCCTTAAGTAGAACTGAATTATCTCCTGCACTCCCCCCACCAGAAGCCATCATTGTGAACAGCCAAATCAGCATTCTTACCGTAGTTCCTATGAGTTTCCTTTGATGATTTCCTGTTTAGGTTGCTTCCCATTTTTAGGTGGGGGGTAAAGGGTAGGGGTTGTCACAGAAGCTTTGCATGTCCCTCCCTCTCAACTCTGCATCTGCAGTCATCCATCTTTGCTCTTTACAGTCAGGGGAGCATGAGTCATGTGCTTCCACCTGTTTTCTGGGGACTGCACTGACATGGGCTGCAGTAGGACCACAGACCCAAACAAGGTCCTTGGAGGCAACCAGGATTATGAACATCAACTTGGCCTCAGGTAGCAACACTGGCCACTCATTCCAATATGGCTCCGGGAGGTACCACAGCCTACATCAACATGGCTTCAGGCTTCAGCACCGACCTTGGACATGGTCTTCAGTGGACCATGGACATCAACCTGGCCCTCAGCCAAAGAAGGATCACATACCCAGACACAGCCCTGGGCAGTAGACTGGATTTGGACATTGCTATGGGTTCAGATGACAGTGCAGCCCACTCACATCAACCTGGTCCTCACCACCATTGAGTCTCCAGTTCTACCTCTCTGCATAACGATGAACCTCTCTGCTGCTCTTTCTCTCCTACCTCTTCACTACATACTTGTTCATAACAGTGGCATCTACCTGGATATCTCCTGCCTGCCCACAAAGTGGGGCAGTGGGTGGGCTTCATTCAATTCTTAATAAAAGAATATGACTTAAGTTTCTTTTCTTAGACTGGGTCTTAATTTGTAGACTTGGATATGCAGCCTAGACTTTGGCTTGTATGTGCAGTAAACCTATGTTAGTCTGCTGAGTATTTTGATTACAGGCATATTCTATCACACTCAACTGAAATAAAGTAAGCATCAACATTTGTATCCAGAGTTTTTTTAAATGAGACTAACCAACTCTCTACTGGCAAGTAGGTTTCCTGTTTTGCCTAATCAGTTATGACTGCTTCATTCCGAATGTCTCCAAGGTCTACTCAATAATGAAACTGGAAGTTTTAGGGGTAAAGTAGAAATTTAGAATTTATAATTATGGTTATGGACAAGAATGTAATATAGCTCTTTCAAAGCTTTATTATTGGAGTGATTGAATATTTATAGGGGTCAGGAAAGTCTTTCTAGAGAAAGTGGCAGCTGAACTTAGGTGAGAAAAGCAATTAAATCAATGAAGAAGTGGGGGAATAACCCTGACAGAATACATCATGGTTTCAAAAGCCCTTGGGCATATGAGTGTTGAAAAACTGTTAAGGGGAAGACTGTCAATAGTCGCAGAAGCAAGGCAGTGGGACACTGTCAAGTTGTAGTTGAAGGCATTAGTATCTATGTGCCTTGGGAGCATATTCACAAATTTTGTTTGAGATTTCAAAGGAATCAAAGGTAAACAATACACAAGTAAGTAATTGTGGATAAGGATCCTATATCAAAATCTTGTCTGATAATAGTAAGAAAAAAGAGTGTATGTATTCTATAGGCAAAATATGCCATGAAAATATATTCAGGATTTAGCAATAAAACTCAGCAACAGATTACATATAAAAAGCAAGAAAAAGAATCAAGTTTAAAATGCTTCTTGGGTGTAAGAATCAGAGAGGATAGAGGACACCAAGAAAACAAGGCCCATTAAGTCAACAGGAACACAACACATATAAGCTCCCAGAAGCTGAGACATGCACAGGGTCTGCACATATCTGCACCAGGTCCTCTGCATAAATACTATGACTTCCAGTTTAGTGTTTTATTGGATTCTTGAGTGTGTAAGCAAGTGAGTCTCTGATTCTTGTGTATCTCTTGGGCTCTTTTTCTTTGTTTGTTTGTCCAACTCTGATTCTATAGTTTTTGTTTCATCTTACTATATTTTGTTATACTTTTAAAAATTAAATAAAAACCTTCTTAGATCTCTGGGCTTTGATGTAGTTCATGTCTGAAAAGAAATCATTTAAATTAAATCACAGTTATGGTAAAAGAGTCTGAGTGTTAAAAGTTCAAATTTAGTGTGAAAGATATTAGAATCAATAAAGGAGATAGAATCATTTGATGCAGACAGTAAATGTTCTATTTATGTTCGTCTATATTTCTATACCATACTTTAATCACCCAGGGCATTTTATTGTTACCTGGAAGAATCCTATCACCATTTATTTAAAATAAAGTTCTGGTTAGGTTTCTATCCTTTGTGAACACAGTCGTATGCAATTTTATGACTATTTTATATGCCCTATACTGAGCAAGGAGACGATATTAAAAACTAACCTATGTTTTCTGCAGGTGAATCATTTTAGTACAGTCATATGTATATGTACATATCCATAAGCATCCATATACCTATGAATCCAATATTATGAGTTGAGAATAATTAGAAATACTATTTTGTAAACAGCACTAGATGCAGAAAGCCTTAGTGACATAAACAGAGTCTTCAGCAATATACTGAATCTCCATTAGATATACAATGGCTGAAGGAATGACATGCTTCCTACTCTATATAGATGAACTCACCCACATTCGCCTATGTGGCAAAGCTAGTTATATCTTTCCATATTATATGTTTTCTTCAAATTTCTTTCTAAATTTATTGCAATTGAAATATAATCATATCTCTTCACTCTTCCCTTTCTTCGTCCTAGGCCCTCTTTTTCCTGTCAACTCCTCAGCTTCTTTTGCTTTGATCATTATTGTTACATACAGAAAGACAGTCACATAGGCAGAAAAATAGGCAGATATACAGATACAACTATATAAATAAAACCTTGTGAGTCTATTTTCATTATTTGTGTTTATATGTTTTCAGGACTGACCACTTTGTTTTGGATAATCAATTAGGGGTCACCCCAGGAAGATTCCAATTCTACATATCTCAAATTTCTTTAAATCTTACATTAAAAGCCAGTACTCAAAGCACTGCACATTGAAGGACTGCATTGAGAAACTTATTCAAATGAGTATGTTCATGCATTCAAAATGTCTCTTTACTAAAATGGTTTATAACTTCCTCCTAAACTATGATACTTTCAATTGAAAGCTTATTTAGGTTGAATTGTCTCTATTGCTGCTTAATTTAACATGGTATTCATGAGTCTTTACCGCAAACTTAATCTACTACTAGAGCTGCCCTGACCACAGGCACTCCACTCCCAAGAAGAGATGTCCATTTTAATAAAATACCTCAGCTGAAAATTCTCCACTTGTGTCATACAAGGAAAACATACTCTGAAATAGATCCTGTTTTAACGAGATCATCAGAAGTTCCACATAAAATAAAATTATCATTGCTAGTATACAAATGAACCTTTAATCAAAATCATTAATGGAACATTTTAATAGTAAAATTTCTCAGAGTTAAAACATGTTTCTGGAGATGTCAAAAGACTTACTGAGACAACCAAGAGCTATTAACTAAGTCAAAAAGACTAGCTACTTATGTTTCCATACTGAAAGGGTGGAGATTTTCAAAGAGTTCCCTAGGACAAATGAACACTCGCATTTCTTCCAGGTCACCTCCTGCCTAATAACAGTTTTAGGATTAGTTTTGCTAATGGAGGAACAACTTGCATATTTCAAAGGGAATTATCCTACTTAATTCAGGCATACTGCAGTGAAATTCATCACCATTTTATATGTAAAAATGGTTGATCCTCTTGTATTATTTGCATTTATTTGTTTGTTTGTGTATTTATTTATTTTGCTGATTTTTTTACAGTGTGAATATTTTCCCCAGGGAGAAGCAAAATCACAGTCAAAAGAAATAAGAAGCTGAATACATTGAATTATGGGGAGAATAGTTAATATTTAACACTTTGTACTAACTCACGAAATACCCTCATAATTCTGGATGAAATAATAAAGAGTAAATAGTTTTTATGCACACTGAATCAAACCCAAACATAACTCCAGCACATCTGTGTGAAAGAGAATACTTCTTCAACATTGAATTAACCAAGTATAAAAAGGAGGTAGGATAATACACAAGTCGATTATATTCCTAATTTATTTGCAGTTTGATAGTAAAGATGCAGTGATGCTTACATTAGCAGTCAAAAACAAACATTTAGGTATTAATCTAACAAATATGTACATGAATTATAAAAAAATATGTTTTGATGAGACGGAAAGAATTTTCAAGTAGTAATAACCAATATTGGCTATCTGTGAGTTCTTCCCAACTTTCATCTCTCATTGCTGGGACTAAATAAAAAAAACTTTAAGAAGTATTTTTAAGTATGGGATGAATGGTTTCTTTTAGCTAACAGAGGGGATGCGGTCCATCACTGGGAGGGGAAGCTACCAGACACACTCTGTCCACAGTTAAAGAAACAGAGAGATGAATGTTGGCGCTCTGCTGTTTCCTTTTTTTTAATCAGTCTGAGACCCTATCAAATCCTTAAACTGCTGCTACTCACAGTCAGGGTGGCTCTTCAATTAACCAAATGTTACCCCCTTTACTGACATGACCAGAGAAATTTTTCCTTTGTGGTTCTAGCTTCTGCTAAATGACTATCACTATTAGCCACCACATCAAGTCAACCTTCTCAAGAGAAATACCAATAAAATATTACTTTCTGGATATAAACAAAACAATCCTAAAGATTAAATAGGAATGACACAGACCCCAAAATTACCAAACAAAGCTAAAAGCAGAGTAAAGTTCTGGCACTATTCAAGGTTAAGGCTTACCAAAAGATTTATAGTAATTAAAACATAGCAGGGTGATGAACTAAGAGAATCAATGGAACAGCATTGGAGCCTCATAAATTCCTACACTAAACTGGTAAAGTTGTGTTCAGCTGGAAAATGTGTAACACAGTTTAAAAAAAAAGGACAGTTCTTTCAATGAACAATATTGGAAGAACTGGCATCCAAACTCAAGATAAAAGTGATGTAAAAATTCTAAATTTCCCCCAAATTAATCAGCATCTATCATAGACATAAATACAAAGATTAGACCCACAAACTTCCTGTGAATTAAGAGAAAATTTTAGCCTTGACTCAAAAAACAAACAAAAAGCAAAATGAAAATAAATAGAAAGCACAAGAAATATAAACATATTTATTTGCATACTCAGGAATCTCATGAAAAAACACTAAATTGGAAGCCACACTATATATGCAAAGGACCGGTGGGTTAAAACGTGTGTGTTTGTGTGTGTGTGTGTGTTTGTGTGGTGTGTGTGTGTGTGTATGATGAACTCAATGTCATCTTTGCGTGTTCCTGTCTCACAACATTGTGTCAGGGCTTCTTCTTTTGTTGTTGTTGATTCAATTTTATCTGTTTTTACCTTCTGTTGGCAATCTAAATCTCGGCCTGCTGCCCATCTTCAAGAGTAATTTGTTTCACTGCTGAGATTTCCTTGCAGAAAACTAAATCTTTATTTCCAAATGGTAATCAACTGGAGATTGTTTTTTGATTAGAGATGAGGCCTGCGTCCACTTCTCTTTTCAGTTGTAAGGACCCGTCTGGTAGAGTCCTCTGCTGGCCCCATGCATGCTGTCTCAGTATCTGTGCATTCATATGTGCATCCATCCTGTTGATTTAGAAGACCTACTTTACTTGGTGTCCTCTCTCCCCTATGACTTTTCACACTCTTTCTTCCTCCCTTTCTGCTGGGTTCCCTGAGCCCTGAGGGAAAGGATTTGATGGCATCATCCCATTTAGGACTGAGTGTTCCAAGGTATCTCATGCTATAAAATTTCTGTCTATCTGTCTCTGTATTGTTCCCGTTGCTGCACGAGGAAGCTGCTCTGGTGATGGCTGGAGAAGATACCCATTAGCTTTCTTGGTAGATTGAGAATTGCTATGCTTTGACATAGGAATGGATTAAACCATTTATAACACATCCATATACTGTGATGTTGTTCGTCAAAAACGAAAATGCAAAAGGCCACAGAAGCCATAGAGAACCACTAAGGAGTATTACTGAAAGAAAGTGGCCAGACTGAAAGGACACCATACATGGTTATATCTCTACGATGGCGACCATTAGTGCAAAGAAATATGGCGAATTTAATAGAGAGAAAATATCAGAATATGGGAGTGTTTGGAGGGAGGAAAGAAAAAGAGGGAGTTATACAATTATATTATAATCTTAAAACATGAAAATTATTCTTTTAATTTAGGAAGATGAAACTAAAAAGGAAAAGCAATAAAGCAGTAGGACATTGCGGTTTCCAGGGGATCAGTTCACGGAGGGAGAATGGAGATAGACTATTGGATTTCAGAGATCTCAGGTCACTTTACACTACTGTATATGATACGGCAATGATGAATCTGTGACATTGTACCTTTTTCGAAACCCCTAGAACTGTACAGCATAAGGAATCAAACACGGCATAAGTTAGGAACTTTACTTAACTGCATTGTACTGATACTGTTTTATCATTTGTAAAAAATATAATGCACATATTTATGATAACACAAGTGGTTCTGTGGAGAATACCATATATGGTAACTATACTTGCTGTTCATTTTTTCTGCGAACCTACAGCTAATAGAAAAATTAATTCAATTAATTTTTGTACTATTTTAGATGACCAAAAAGAATTAGAATTAAAATTAAGGTTGTCTCATCTATAAAATCAGGTATAAAAGTATCATTCAATGATAATAAATTAATAGATAAATATTCACTAACTTGATTACAGAAGAAAATTTGAAATTATAATCATAACTTAAGGTTTGATGATGAAAGAAGTAGGGAGAAAAAATTATGCTAATTCTATCATTGTTCTAATAAGTTAATCTTCACAATTACAATAGGCAAAGAATAATATATTTATTATTCATTTTAACTTGCATTATATATAATTTTCTAAAAATATAATATATATATTATACTTAAATATCAGTATTAAATACTGCAACATATTATACACAATACACAGGTAACTAAAATGCTAATTTCTACCAACAATAAATTATTTTCTTAAGTATAAGATGAATGTATGTATAGATCTTGATGTAAGTACCTATCAAGACATATAGGGACACACAAAAAATGAACTACACCAAAGAAAGATAATCCAAACCTAACAAAAAATAGGACAAAAACCATATTACCATATCCCATAATACCACCCCATCTAAAAATCACACTAAGGAGCAAAACTCGGGTCAGAGAGGTAAAGGATCTTGGTACCATGGCTGTGGACCTAAGTCTGAGCTCTAGGATCTACAAGATAAAATCAGAGAACAGACTTTAGCAAGAATTCCTGTGACCCCCCAACACAAATGTTCTGGCACATATGCTCTCCTCTCCACATAAGCAATAAAGGGGAGAAAACAAAAGGTAAATTCTAGTTTTTGTATGTATGAGGAAAGTTACCATTTAAGCAACGTGAGTGATAACTATTTTCTTAATAGGCAAGGGTAGTTCTCACTCCTCATTAAAGAAAGTAACAACCAATTAAAATGCAGTTGTAGAGCCCTATCAAAATGAATACATTTAAATATTCACACACCTAAAGCTCAAGGATCATTGCAGAAATAGTTGCAGAAATGTTGCAAAAATGAATAAGGAGGAATTTGCTGTGTGATTGTGTCTACTACGAATGTCAGAGGCCGTGCCCATAAAGACTCACCAACATGACTGTCTAATCATGAGCTGAGCAATGACGATAGACACACCAAAGTCAAGAGATACTTGGTGAAACCATGAGGCCTTAACCTGCCACAAAGAATGACAGGCAACTAAAAGATGCTGGAAGTGGGAGAAACAATCTTCTCCAGGGATGAGCACACCAATTAGTTATCCAATACCAAGTGGTCAGCCTGAAGACATATACATGCCAAGTAACACTATACAGACTCAACAGATTATACTTAGAAATATATATGTATATGCTTATTACATGTAACAAAATCAAAGAAAAAGGAGGCAGTGAATTAGAGACAGAACAAGGAGGGTTACATGGGAGGATTTGGAAGGAAAATGGTGTAATTATATTATAATCTCAGAACTAAAAGGAATAAAAGAACAAGAAAGTACATTCCAAGAAAATGCAAGCTAAAGGAGAGGATATTCTGCAGTTTTAAAAACACTTGAGGTAGAACAGAAAATGTAGTCCTGAATGAGAAAATCAGTGTGGTTAGAATGCTCTACCATATGACATTCATGGTAATTAAGGGACTGTTTTGACACAAAGATAAACAGCTACAGTAATTTAATATACTATACGACAGAAGCAGATGCAGGCATGTATTACCTCTCAGCTCATACCTGAGCTGCCTCTGAAGCTTATTCAGGAAAAGACTCTTTAGTGGATGTTATTGGATACTATTTACATGGAAAAGAAATAAGTAAATAAGTAAATTCTAGTTTTTTTATTTTTGTTTTTATTAAAATAGGATTTTTTCTCACAGACTATCTCTTGATTACAATTGCCCCTCCTTTTATTCCTCTAAGATCCTCCCTACTACCCATACCACTAAGATCTACTACCTTTCTGTCCCTCATTAGAAAACAAAAAGGATTCTGTGGGATAAAAATAAAATAAAGTATAATTGATAAAACATATGTGGGTGATCATGTTGATTTAGAGGGCTTTGTTTTCTTGGTGTCTTCCATCCTTCATACAGTTGTGGGTCTCTGAGTTTGTCTGCATATGTGTCAAGAGGATGATTCTCTATCAATGGCTGAGCAAGGTACTGCTCTAATAGAATAGCAGAATGTCCTTAAGAGTAATTCCATTGCTATATTTTGTTCTTGTTGTTTTAAAACAGTAGTATTTGGTTTTACTCTAGGCCCCTGAGCTATCCAGTCTTAGGTTCTTGGTAACCAAAATAGTGTTCCAATGGGCTCCATCTCAAGGAGTGGGCCATAAGTCAAATCAATTATTAGTTAGTTACACCCATGAGCTCTGTGCTGCCACTGCACTAGTTTATCTCGCAGGCAGGACACAATCAAGGGCTTTGTGGCTGGGTTGATGTTTATGTTTATCTTTCAGCAGCAAACAGAGTATCTTCCTGTACCAAAGACACTAGAATGTAGTGGTAAAGGTTCTATGTAGGTACCAGCTAGACTTCTCCTGGTTCAATAAGTTGTGTAGGTGTTGTCTTTAGCAATGGGGCTTTGCCATCAGTTTGTGGGGATCAACTTAGAGTCTCTGTATTTGCCTGGGCTATTTGGGGATTCACATGGAATCCTTTTGACCAAAACTCAATTAGATATAACTAATTCAGGGTACTAGGCTTCATTTGGTGACAAGATATGTCCATTTGGAGCTATTTCTCCCCAATTGGTGATTTCATTTAGGAACCCTTCATATATGTATATATTTTAAAAAGCTCTACCGTATTGTGTTTCCTTGTTATCCCTCAAACGGCCCTTAATTTTAGGTGTCTCTCTCCCAATTTCTTTTTTTTGTCAACACTTTTCCTCCCATTTTCCACTTGATCATTTCACTCCAGCCTCCCCCTACCTCCATAACTATGTACTCTATTTCCTAGAAAGATCTTTCTGCCCCATCCCACCAGTTCCTTATTCTATACCTATTCTCTGTGCGTCAACAGATTGCAGCTTGGTTATTATTAACATAATAGCTAATATTCACATATAAGCAAATACAGACAATATTTATCTTTCTGGGTCTAGATTAACTTACTCAATATGTTCTTTCCTAGTTACATTCATTTACCTGAGAAATTCATGGTTTCATTTTTTTGGTAATATTGCCACTCCTTTTTTAATGGCAGAATAACACTTAATTTTGCAAATGTACCACATTTTCTTTGCCCATTCTTATCTTGAGGGACACCTAGTTGTTCTCAATTTATAACTATTATTAATAGAGCAGCAATGAACATGTTTGAGAAAATGCCTTTGTGGTAGAAAGAAGTGTCCTTTAGGTAAATGCCTGTCTTAGGGTTTATTTTTGCAGTGAGGAGAAATCACGACCACAGCAACTCTTATAAGGAAAACATTTAATTGGGGGTGGCTTGCTTACAGTCTCAGAAGTTCAGTCCATTATGATCATGAATGGCAGCATGGTGCTGGAGCTGAGAGTGCCATATATTGCCAGAAGGCAGCAGGAGGTCAACTGACTGTCACACTGAGGGAAGCTTGAGGAAAAGAGACCTCAAAAGCCACCCCCACAGTGACATACTTCCTCCAACAAGAACCTCTTAATAGTGCCACTTCCTCCCTTTGGGGGACATTTTTTTTCAAATCACTACAATGCCCAAGAATGGTAAAGGTGAATCTTGATATAGATTGATTTGCATCTTCCTGAGAAACAGCCACACTGATTTCCATAGCGGCTGTGCAAGTTTTCAGTACCACTCGAAATGGTTTACTCTTTCCTCCACATGCCCGAACAGACACTTGTCTTATTGATACTGATCATTCTTATGGGTGTAAGACAAAATGTAAAAATAGTTTTGATGAGCATTTCGCTGATGGCTAAGGGTGTTGAAGATTTCTGAGGCGATTCACTGCCATTTGAGCTTTCTCTTTTGAGAATTCTCTGTTTAGGTATGATATTCTATGCTTTAGTTGGGTTATTTTTTCTTGATATCTAGTTT
>LOJH01023006.1:12429-23383 GCA_001685095.1 Ellobius talpinus | reverse complement strand
GTGTGTGTGTGAGTGTGTGTGTGAGTGTGTGTGTGAGTGTGTGTGTGTGAGTGTGTGTGTGTGTGAGTGTGTGTGTGTGTGAGTGAGTGTTTAGGCAGATACATCTTGCATATTTATAGTGACAGTTTCAAGAAGATGCGATGAACTCATATTTATTTCACTTTCCTCTACTGGTGATCAGATTTTATCAGATATTTCTTCTTTGGCTTTGAATTATATTTTTGTCTTACATCTCTTGGCTTTTCTAGTTCTTTTTCAGTTAATAAACTGATTGAGAACAATCTAATACCAACTTATTAGTCAATTAAAATCTTTGTCTTAGCTATACTAAGACCCTGGTAGATGAAGCAGCAGCCAGGACAAGGGTGAGGGATGGGCATAAAGGGGCTCAATAGATGTGAATTTACTATCTTTTTCCCTTTCTCGTTGTCTTGTTGCTTTTGATTCTTCCAGTGTTAGTACAGAGAAGGCAGTAGAGAGGCAGACAGTCGATGGTATGTGTACGCAAGGCCTCTTCTTGGGTCTTGTATCCTCTGACATCACATATATCTAGCTGCTGCAGCGGTTTCTTGGGGGAAGCTGTTTATAGCCTTCAATGGCATGCTTATTCCTAGAACCTTGGTACTGATCTTTAGATTCCAAATCTGCATGATTTGAGGATGCTCTTTTTCTCGGGATTTTAAAGATATTTTTACTTAACCTGTTTACAAAACATAAATATTGGGCCATTTCTTTCTGCCAGGAGCTCCCCAAAAGGAATCCTTTCAATACTACCTTAGCGGGCTTAGAGCTAATATCACTATGGAAACATTTACCCTCTCATTCCACCACCAGGCCTTATTCTGATACCTGAGGCATTTCTGCAGCTATCATTCTTAGCACATAGTCCTCTAAAGTCCTGCAGTGATGTATCAGTGCCTCCAAGAATTCTATTTCACATTTTGAGCCTAGCCTTTAATGACTGAACTATCTTTCTAGCCCTCCAAGAATTCTTTTGTGGTTGAAGTAGGTGAAGCACTGCTTGCGCTGATCAGTTTCCTTTGGTGAAAAAGCACAAATAACATGGCAGGATCTCCTTATGAAAGCATCCCTAAATTCCACAAGGATTTTAGTGCTGTGCTTTCTTCTCCTATTGTTGAATTTCTGAGAGGGTAATATCTTCTTTTTTCTCAGAAGTGAAAGTGCTGATTTCTCTGTTGCATCTAAGCTAGCCTTCAAGTTGTAGGACAGAATTGGGAGGGCTGAGTAAGGGTCATAGGCCCAACCGTAATTGTTCCTCTCTAAGAAAGTTGTATCCAGGACACCTCTTTAAACTCTTGAGGGTATTTTGGAACTTTTGTTAATCAGATCCTGCTTAGAGCTCCCATTTTTTCTCAAAGTACAGTGATAATCTTATTTATCATGCTATGAATGTATACACACATGATAGCATGAATATAGAAAAATATTATAGCTAGTAACTTTATATTGATTTTTTGTTAGTGAAAAATGATGGAAGGATAACAGAGGAGAAAAAAGAAAGTGGACAAATGCTACCACATATAATAGCAGCAGAGTGCTCTCCTCTCTCAATGTGTGGTGTTGTATAGATTGAGAGAGAAAGAGATGTCAACAGCAAAATGTTTGTGGTGATGTTTTTCAGCATGGTGGGATGATATACATTGCTTCTTAGTATGATTCTATATGGCAGCATTTCAGAAAGCATTTTAAGTGTATTTCTGTGTGACTCAGTAAAAACTACAAAGACACATATTTCATTACTTAAAATCATCCTTTGGCCATTTCACACATTTGTAATATGTTCCAGTCGCTTTCATTGCTCCCACCTTTTCTTATCCCTCTTTCCTGTTAATGTCTCCCTTCATTTCCTTTGTGACCTACTGAGTTTAATCAGGGTTATCTCTGTGACCCTGGCTTTGGAGCTATACATGGCAGTCGGGTAGCTCACTAGCAGGCATACAGAATCATTCAGTAGCAAATACTCAACAGGGTATGTGTTGTGCTGGCTCAATGCCAGCAACTATACCTGCTGTGAATTACTGCTTACAATGTCCTGCTTTGGATGATATTTTGTAGCTCTTCTTTCTACCTGTGACTTAAGCTTTTCTCATCCTGTCTTCCACAGTGTTGGCTAACTCCTAGAGTGAGTAATACAAATGGCTCCTTTACGGCTGACCTCTCTGCTGTCGTATTCTTAGAATGATTGGAAGCTATGAATATCTGAATTCAAAGCTTTTCACTGCAAAGAGACAATCTCTGATTATTGCTGACATCTGTCTATTGTTTTAAATGGGGATATTTAGGAGTTAGCTTGATGCTGTGTCTATGTGGCTAAATATCAGAAGTTAGGTTTTCTTCTTGGTCCTATGACATCCCCAGGTGTGGATTTTAATCAGTTTATAGTACCACAGTACTGTAACCTGTTTCCCTTCTGTGCAGCAGGCCTTGAATCCAAATGGATGGTAGCTGGGTACCCTTACATATAACAGTAATGCCGCTATTACAAATATGGGCACATCTTACCTGTCAGTTTACTATTGTAGTTCGTGTCATTTGTGTAGTCCACACAGTTCATAGAGTTCCTGTGTCCCCTTCCCCATGGCATCTGAATAGCACATTCTGGCACTTAAGCTAGCAATTTTAAATGATTCCTATTCAGTTCCAACTTGATTTATGTGTACCTTGCAACCAAATTGTTGAATCTATCTCAAGCAATCAATTTTTATCATCTAGTACTAGAAAGCAATCAATCAGGATGGTAAAATTCTGTGTTGTTTGGGGCCCCTTGAATCTCTTTGGTCAATACCTTTCGACCAGGCTGTTCTTGAACTCACAGAGTCACCAAGAACCGCCTGCCTCCCGATTGCTGAGATTGAAGGCATGTGCCACCACTGCCCAGTGGTCAATACATTTATGGAGGTTTCCTGCACCTGGCATTGAGATTTTTGTTTCATTTTCTTCTATTTCTAGGTGCAGCATTATCCAAGAAGGACATTCACCTTTAAATTCTTTTAAATACACTTTTTTGGTTTATAAGTTTGTAGACCTTTTCATGCCCCCTTTGTTCAGACCTCCCCAAGCTCCCTTGTTTCCTTCAGCATCCTATTCCCTTCTTCATTAAACCCTTTCCACTCCCAGTATTTCCTCTCTCTCATTTTACCTATGTTATACCATTCTCTCTCCTTACCACATTCCTCACTCTCCAATGATCTCTTTTTAGTTTCCTGGTTTCCACAGTTACTCCAATTTGAGTATACAAAACTAGAGTCAATGCCTGGATCTGCAATGAGAGAGAGAAGAGATCACATTGTACCTGCCTTTTGGTGTCAGGGTGATGTCACTCAGTATATATTTTGCTATTTCTGCAGATTTACATACAAATTTCATTTCTTTCTACAGCTTGATAAAATGACATGGTGTATACATACATTTTCTTACTCACTTACCAGTTAATAGACACTGAGGCTGATTCCTTTCCAACTGCTGTGAAGAGAGCAGAAATGAACATGACTATTCAAGGTCTCTGGTGTAGGATATATTCCTTTGAGTATATGTCTAGGAGTGGAATATCTGGATTACATGGCAATTTGATGAATGATCTTTGAACCTTCAGACTTATTTCCGAAATGGTTGCTGTAGTTTGCACAGCCACGGTAACACATGAAGGCTTCCCTTTCTCCACATCCATGCCAGCATTTGGTGCCATTTCTGTTCTTGCTAACGACCACGCTCGTTAGGGTGACATGTATACTTAAAGTAGTTTTAATCTCCATTTCCTTAATGACTTAAGAATGGAGAACACCTTTTGAAGATTTTAATAGCCATTTATAGAGCTTCTTTTGAGAACTTCTGCTTAGATCCATTGTTCATTGCTTATTTTCTTGTTTAATCTTTTTAAATTCCTTGTATTTTGAAAGTGCTAATCTTCAGTCAGATTAATAGATGGAAGATAATCTCCAAAAAACCCAATAGTTTTATCCAGGTGAGTCGCACCAATGACCATCCTAGTGCGATATCTCCAAAGATATAATAGTGACATTTATATCTTGGGCATAACAACTAGACTTAAGGCCCATTTAATAGGAGGAAATTCAGGCCATGTACTGTAAACTTAGCTTTGCTCAGGGCTGGCGAGTTCATGGACCCTACAAGACAACCTATTTATTACTGCCACTTCTTAAACTAGTAGAATCTCTAACTGGATTCTAAATTTATCCATTTGCTCACAGGGAAGTTTAGTTCTCAAGTATCACCACAGAGGCTTCTTCATGAAGCATACAAAAACTAATACAGAAATCTGCCACTGGTAATAATGTAGAGAAATGACCATGGCGTGCCAAGCCTCAACTTATACTTTTTACAGGATATCCTTGCTACCTAAGATTCAGGTAACATGGTGGAAAATGGGGTTGAATAATTGCTAGAGCTAGAGGACCAGAAGGTCTGCTGTGAGATACTGTCTTTTATATATGATAGAGAACATGCACTGTAACATGAGGGCCTGCTTGTTGGGGGTTTCTGTCCTCCCACCAGGTCCCATAGCTGTTTAGCACCAAAGAAAATCACGCAGAGGTCTCCATAAGATATAAACTGATTGGCCCATTAGCACAAGCTTCTTATTAACTCTTATAACTTATATTAGCCCATTATTCTAGTATATGGCTATATATATATATCTAGTATATTCTAGTATATAGCCATATGGCTCAGTACCTTTTTCAGCAGGGCAGGTCATATTCTGCTTCTTCAGTGTCTGGATAGGACTGGGGAGGAATGGAATTCCTTCCCAGAATTCTCCTGCTCTTATTGCTGCGCCTCTACTTCCTGTCTGGTTGTCCCACCTATACTTCCTGCCTGGCTACTGGCCAATCAGCATTTATTTAAAACATAATTGACAGAATACAGAATTGTCCCGCACCATTGTACACATGAAATCTCAAAAATGTGCTCACCTAAGCAAAACATGCACAATGACAACAATAGTTGTCATGTCCATGGTGGAGAGGTTGCACAAGGCCTCAGCCCCAGATTAAGAACTGCAGTCTGCTGATAGATGGAGAATAAATTTTCTTCAGGAATGAGACCCTAGTAGGATTTTCAGTCTCAAGTGCTCAGTTTTATGTTTGCAACATTAAATGAATTAAGCAGGTTGTGTTTGTGAATGTGTATGTGTGTGTATGTGTTTGTGTGTAACAATAATAATTAGAGAAGAGGTTCATGGAGTTGAGAGAGAATGGAGGGGGCATGACAGGAGTTGGAAGGGAGAGTGTGGGGTAGAAATGTTGTAAATGCTATATAGATGTAGGAAATTCCTAGAAAGGTTAAATAAAACAACAAAATAAGCCACAGGGTAGGGGTGAGGGGATAAAGAAAATGTGACATAAAAACACACTGGAGTATTAAAGAATAAAATGCCATGTTTTGTAAAAACTGGGTATAATCGGTAAATAATCTGTCTTCAGTTTATATGAGCTAAATGTACAATGATATGATCCTTATGTTTTTCTCTCATATGTGAAATCTCCAAGAAATGACATGAAAATCAAAGGGACTGTTAGGAAAGATAAGGGGGTTTAGGAGTATGTGGAGATGATAGAAGAAATGACAACCTGAGGTAGTTTGATTAAAGTATGTTATGAGTATGTATGAATATGTTGCAAATATGTTATGTGTATGTGTGACTCTGGTGCAAGCAAACACATTATTTTACATAGCTAAGATATGCTGATAAAGGCTAAAATGTTATAAAACATGGCACAATAAATATTTACATATAAATAAGCATAATAAATGGCAGAAAATGATATCCTCCCATTTTGTGGGTTGCTTTTTGATTCAGTTGTCAATTTTCTCTGTTGTAGAGTAGCATTTCGGTTTCACAGGATTCCATTTGTCAGTTTCTGTTTGTATTTTCTGTAGCCAGCATAGTCCCATTCAGAAAGTTAGTATTTATATCTATATGTTGAAGTATACTCCTTATTTTTCTTTGAGCAGTTTCAGAGAATCAGGTCTTATGATAAGATCCTTGACTCATTTAGAGTTGAGTTTTGTGCAGGATTAGAGATAATTGAATTTTTCTTAATTATTGTTGTTAGTCCCATTTTTTAAAACAAACTTTATAAACTTATTTATTTTATGTATACAAGTGCTCTACCTCCATGTACACCTTTCTGCCATAAGAAGGCATCAGATCCAACTATAGATGGTTGTGAGCCACCATGTGGTTACTGGGAATCAAACTCAGGACCTCTGGAATAGCAGTCAGTGCTTCTAACCGTTGAGCGATCCCTTCAGCCCCATTAGCCCCTTAATGTTTTGACAATGGAACATTTATTCTATGTCATTATGTGTTAGAAGTATTTAACTTGCTTTAAATTTATAATTAAATGACAGAGACTTTAAAATGTTGGAGTATTTTGGGGTTATAGGGACTTTTGGAGTTGGACTATATTTTGCATTATGAGATTCACATGAGATGGGGAGGATAGACAAGTATGACTTCAAGTATTATTCATATTATTCATGTATTACAGTGACAAGGGATAGAGTTGTGATGGTCGGCTTTAATTGTCAATTTGACATAATCTAGAATCCTCTGCAAAGGGAGTTTTAGTGATGGATTATCTAGGTTATTTTAACCTCTGGGCACATCTGTAGGGCTTTAACTTGACTATATTAATTGAGATGTGAAGATAAAGTCACTGTGGTTGTTACATGTTACATACTTCTCACACATAAACATTTCCATACCAATACCAAAGAATAAAAATTTAACAAATTAACAATCACACTTAGCAAAACTAGATCATTATCTGTAACCCTGCACAGAATTAAGCAAGGAATTCTGAATTGCATTAGATGGAGAAAGCAAGTTGGGCTGTAATCCAGTGTTCTCTGCCCTTGATATCTGTGATCTGATCATTTCTACAAAGCTGTTGCTAGGACTTTCCTGAATGATGGACTGTAAACTAGAATAGTGATGGGAATAAACCCTCTTCCCCTTAGTTTACATTTGTCGGAAAGTCAATGGAATAGGAAACTAAGACAATTGGTATTCTTCTAAAAAATACAGAATATTCTGGATTCTGATACTTTTCAACAGAACATTTTTTATTGACATGTGGTCTACAATTTCATCAAAATCTTGGATAACACGTTTTCTTTTCCTAAAAGTTTTGTAGTTTTAATCTCTTTTTCTTATTCCCTTCATTATGAAAAAATGCTTAGTCACCTTTACTTTGATTTCCCTTAATCTTGAATTTCTTTAATTTAGATGATAAGGAGAATGTTTGCCTTTGGGAGGTAGAAACGTCCTTGCTGTTTAGGCATGTGTTTTTTGCATTAATTTTTTTAGCTTTTATAAAAGTTGAGTTGTTGATTAAGTTATTCTGTATGTCAGATAATATATTTTGTTTATTCATTTAATTTTAATCGATTTTACATGATGTCCTCTTCATAATAATTTTATGACTTTTTCTTATCTGATTGAATTTTTCTCATTTGTCCTCTTAATAAACTCTACTTTTCTGTCATGCCAGTTTTTCTATTCACCCCTCCAGGTGCATACAAAATGTCTATTTTGCAATTGTATTACTTTCATTTTCTTTATCTCAATATGCATGTTTTTCCTTTTTTTCTCAATCTGTTGCTCTGCCATTTTATTACTAATTTTTGAGCTTAAAAAGTTAATTTATAAATGTTATTGCAAGCACAAAGTTGATGCACTTACAATTTTACTTTTGTCTTAAATATCAAATTATTTTGGTGAAAACATCTTTATCTACACACACACACACACACACACACTTTAAAAATTGTTCATTGAATTTGAGAACCAATCCCAAAGAAGTTGCATCTGGATAATGTGTCTATTTTTGACTGTCAGACTTATATCCCAATAATTCTTCCTGGAACTTTTGACATTCCACTCAACTGTTGGTGCTCATACCTCATGTGCAGTCTCCCGAGCCTTTGATGTCATAGTGGCAAACAGAAATCTAGATGAGCCACCCCATAGTAGTTACTGCTGTGATGTGGGATTCCCCTCTGTATGCTATGAATACCCTTGGTTACTTAAGAAACTGCTTTGGATCTGTGATAGGGTAGAGCAGAGCTAGGCAGGGAAAACTAAACTGAATACAGGGAGAAAGAAAGCAGAGTCAGAAGAAGCCATGGATCTGCCGCCAGAGACAGACATGGTGAAACCTTGCTTGTAGGCCATGAGCCTTATGGTAAAATATAAAATAATGGAGATGGGTTAATTCTAGATGTATGAGATAGCTAGCAATATGCTTAAGTAATATTGGCCAAGCAATGATTTAATTAATACAGTTTCTGTGTGGTTATTTCAGGAGTCTCGGCAGCTAGGAAAAGAACAAATTGAGGGCATCCTGGAACACACTAGTAGCCCTTTTACTACACTGCTGCCTTTGACTTCAGTGTTTATTCCCCAAAGTTAAATAATTGTTTCTGGCTTACTTTTCCTCTTTCTGGTCATACTGGGCTTTTGCAGTAGGAGAATTTAGGAATTACCTTTTAATTCTTATCTTAAATGTGACTTGCATTACTTTTGTATAATTTACCAAAACAGTTTTTACATTGGTGAACCCTTAAATTATTGATCAGATTTCCTAGCATTTTAATTGTATTTCTTCAATATTGTATAGCTTATTCAGTAAAAATCTAGAGCATTTTAATTGTATTTTTTGCTACATTTTAATTGCATTTCTTCATTATTTTAGAGCTTATTCAGTAAGAATCTAGAGTAGGGCTGGGAGATGAGTCAGTGGATGCAAGGCCTTTGAGTTTAAAGTATGAAGACTGGGGTTTGGGTACCCAGAACCCACAATGAAGCTAGGCAGGTATGGGGACTGCTTGTTATTCCGGCACATTGGATTTAAAGACTGGAAATCCCCAGGACTAGCTAGCTAGACTAGTTGAAATTTAGAAGGTCTGATTTCAGTTAAGTGGCCCTTCCTCATCAAATAAAATGGAGAGTTATTGAGGAGAACACCTGTTTTCAACTTTAGGCCTCCAAATGTAAGTGGACACATATACATGTGCTCCCTTCCCATGTGTGCACCCATGTATATACATGTGCTTGCATGAAGGTGATCATACACACACACACACACATACACACACAGAGTAAAAGAAATAAAATAAAAAGAAAATGGAGCCACGAACAGGTAAGTCATACCTATTATTTTATTATACCAGGACTTTTTTCCTATTGTCTACATAACAGCAATATCTCCTAAAATTGCTGATTGCAGCATATCACCCTTCTGAATAGAATAGACTTTGCTGTAATCATACAAGTTGATTTTAATCATCAAACACTGAATATTTATCATGTTTCAGACCCTGAGGATACCAAGAAGATTTTCAAAATGTTTTCTTCAGGACACTTACAGTCTAGATAGCTGAAATGGTTTCTAACACAGGGAAATTAGATTACTTATTCTTCACTGGGGAAAATTGTTTTACAGATTTGTAAGGGAAACATCTTAGAAAACCTGATTGGAGCAAGAAACCAATACGATGGAAACATGGAATTTTCCTGTTGACCCAATCAGGTAGCACTGGGGAAGTCATGAAAGGAGCAGTGCCCTGGGATAGATGACAAAGCATGGAGGTAAAACTTTATTCCATGCTAAATAAATCAAAATAGATTTTTGTCTTCCCAAAGAGGATGACCATGACTTCTGCATCTCCCAAGACTCTGAGAAGCAGTATGCTAAGGGAACGAGTCCAGAAAGAACTCTTGGACTTCGTTTTAAGATTTTAGTCGAATTTGGGCTTTTATATCTTGGCTATATTCTTCTACCCATCTTACAAAGAAGCAACAACAAAAAGGGAACTGATATTGATTTGATTTGAATTTCTTTCTGACCTTTGCTGGGCTCCACTCTTTCTCCCTAAATATACCCAAGCCATCTGCTGAAAAACCTGTCCCAGAATTTTCTCTTGAGATTGATGTCAACGTTTCTATGGTTTCTGGAATTCAAACTTAAAACAAAAGAAATAGGTACCTTTTGTTTGCCTTAGTCTTTTGGTACTTTTGCAAGTTTATATGATGTCAATGAGTCCTGCTTGTCTGCTTTTATTGTGGAGAATATGTCCAAGACTACCAGGGGATACCTAAAATTTTAGAGTTCCAAATCCTATAAAGCACCATGGTTTTGCTTTATCTTTTGTTCATTTGAGAATAGCAAATAAATCCCTAATTTAAAAAAAGACCTCAAATCAGGAATCAGGGACTTATAAATACAGCTTTCCTTTTTCCTTTTTATAAAGAATTCTTTTTATTATGTGACAATTTCATATATGCATACGATGAAATATAACCATATTGGTGTCTTGTTTCTGCCTTAAGCCTTTGCTATAATCCCCCCGACATGCTCTCCTCCCAACTTCATGGGTTCTTCTTTGTTATAGGTAACCCACTAAGTCCAGTTAGTACAGCCCATATGTACATGGGTGTGGCATTGTCCACTGGAACCAGTGGCCAAACCCTCAAAAAAGAATGATTCTTCCTCTTTGTGCTGGTTAGTTTTATGTCAGCTTGACACAAGCTAGAATTCATTTTGGAAAATGGTGATGAGAAAATGCTGACCAGATTGGCTTATGGGAGAGCCTGTCATGCTTTTTCCTGGTGATTGATTGATGGAAAAAGAGCCCAGCTCACTGCAGAGCCACCCTGGGGCTGCTGATTCTGGTTTTATAAGAACACAGACTAAGCAAGCCATGAGGGGCAAGCCAGTAAGCAACACTCCTCCACAGCTTCTGCTTCAGTTCCTATCTCCCCTAACTTCCTTGGATAATGAACTACATTGTATGATAAAATAAAACCTTTCCTCCCCAAGTTGCTGAGGGTCACAGCATTTCATCACAGCAGTAGAAACTGTAAAAGACATTTCTCTAGGTGCTACCCACTGTCAGCAGCTTCTCA
>LOJH01023004.1:5821-19672 GCA_001685095.1 Ellobius talpinus | reverse complement strand
AGATAGATAGATAGATAGATAGATAGATAGATAGATAGATAGATGAATGGATGAAATAAAAATTTATTCAGAGTATTCTGGCACTTTTGACTCTAACATCACTTTCTTGTATTGGTTCAAAATTACCTTCTGAAAGGTTCATTTAATGCAAGCTACCTTGCATTATAAATAGATGTTAATGATTTACTTTCTAGTCTCATCTCTCATGTGAAGTCATAAGATACAAGATACGGATTCCATTTTCATGGCTATCATATGAGACTTTGAAGTCGTAAGAGGCCATGGGAAAGTTGCTAAGAGAACTTGGCCCTCAACACACTCTGGTTTTCTCCAGCTTCAATCTTACTTTTCCTACTCTCTGATCTGCCCCGTTTCTCTGTTCTACATTACATTAACAAGTTCCTTCCCCCACCCTCTGTGTCAAATGTCATGTTGTCCGTAAACTCTCAGTTCTCCAAAGTATGTTTTATAATGACTGATTTACTTCTTTGAAAAAATACAATGAAAAGGTTTTCCAACCTCACCATGACTAATATCTTAAGCCACTGTCATTACGAGAAGAATTTTTTTAACTATAAAACCTAATTTGAGCTGGGAACTTTGTGGAGAATTTGGAGAATTTGATGTTCTCTCTCTCTCTCCCTCCCTCCCTCCCTCCCTCCCTCCCTCCCTCCCTTTCTTTCTCTCTCTTTATTTCTTAACAAGGCCTCATGAATCCTAAAATGGCCTTCAATTTTGTAGCTAACACTGACTGTGAATTCCTGCCTCCACCTCCTAAGGACTGGGATTGCATCACCACACCTGGCCTTAGGAAATACCTAATTTTTGAAGTTAGCAAGTCATTTACTAACTTCCAAATTCTGAGCGCAAATTAACTTTTCATTCTTTTCTGCCTTGTACAAGCTGAATTCAAGACCCATTATTCTATTTTGTTCACAATATCCTCCCTACTCTACATCTTCCTTCATTATTTTCCACTTGCCAAGCATGCTAATCTTCTCCAGTTAAAAATAACATTTCCCTGTAAAGCTTTGGAATTAATCACACTGGGGACTGAATAAGCACTTTTGAGCCACAATTGTGCTCTTTTATCTGTTCTTCTTCTGTCTTGTCTTTCAGTAAGATATCCTCCTACTGTCCTAAACATTTTGCGGGATGTTGTATTAATTTGGGTCTCAAATACAGCAGTGCTAATTCTCCATTGCAGCTTCAAAGTGCTGCCCTGTGCCAGGTGGACCCCACATGCTGCCGTCCGCTGGGCAAAATGAGAATATTCCCGCCCACTCCAGGCTGAGACCCCCGGCAGCCTTTCCATGCTGCGTGTTCAGCAAATGCCTGGGGAATCTAATTATACCCACTTAAACCATATTTTAATAAAATTGAAAGGAACATGATGTCCTCCCTCCTGGTGCCTCATCTATCATTTTCTCGGGTCCTACATATCTAATAGATATTCTGTGAATTATGACTGTGCTCCTTACCAGATCACAGTTTGTCAAGCTCACAATCCAAAATATGAAAGTTCAAACAGCAAAGTTTCATTGTGGGCTCATGTCACCTTCATGGCCTGCATTTACTCTCAAGATCCGGTCTAGATCATGCTTCATCCAGACCTGCAATTCGGTGTGTGTTCCCAGTTACTAGAGCTACAGCTTGTATTGTCACGGATGGATCTTCAATTTTATTGACAAATGAAAGCGGTGTCCATGGAGATTCGTCATGTGAACGTTACAGTCATTCTCACAGACAAATTCATAAATGAATCCATCACTTTGTCTGTGTATGTGCACGTGCCTGCATGCATTATTTAAAATACTCATAATCTAGGCTCTCAACACATTTCAAATACGCAATACATGCTGCATTCTCTCTCTCCTAAACATATTCCCCTATGACTGCCATGTGGCCAGCATCCTCCTCTGCCTCCACTTGCAACTTTAGAAGCCACCATTCTGCTCTTTATTTCTACGATTTTTTAACTTGTCTTTCCTTAGATCCTACATATAGGGAAGGTCCTCTGGTAATTTTCTCCTTGTGTCTTGCTTTTTGTTTAACAATGTATCCTAATGTGTATCTATGCCAATGAAGAATGCATTTGTGTGTTGAGTACATCTCAGCATAAGCGTATACCATATTTTATATATCCATACACCCATCAGGTGGCTCTTGGTTGATTTCCATTTCTTGACTATGGTGCACAATGTGATTTGGACCATGGTAATACAGAGATACACTTAAGACATTTTCCTTTTAAAAATATTTTATTTTTATTTTTAAGTGCATGTGTGTGTGTGCACGCACGTGCGTGTACATGTGAGTGCAGTGCCTGCAGAGGCCAGAATATTACAGATGGTTTTGAGCCACTGGAGGTAAATGTGAGGGCTAAAACCTGATCCTTTTATGATCAGGACATGATCTGAACTGCTAAGCTGTCTCTCCAGCCCCAGGATAATGAATTGGCAGTGCTAGATCTTATAGTGGTTCCAATTATGCTGGCTAGTTTCATGTCAGTTTGACATGAGCCAGAGTCATCTGGGGAGAGGGAACCTCGACTGAGAAATTTTCGCTCCCACCAGTTTGGCCCGTGGCAAATGTAATGTGTGGTACATTTTCTTGACTGGTGATTGACGTGGGAGGGCTCAGCTCACTGAGGGCAATGCCATCCTGCACTGGTGGCCCTGGGTTTATAAAAAGGAGACTGAGCAAGCCATAGGTGAAAGCTAGTATGAAAACCAGGATGGCCTCTGCATCAGGTTCCTGACCAGCTTGAATTCCTGTCCTGATATCCCTCCGCGATGAGCTGCCATGTGGAAGTATAAACCTTTCCTCCCCAAGTTGTGTTTTGTCATGGTGTTTTTATCACAGCGGTAGAAACCCACTAAGACATTATTCTTTATTCTCTGAGGAGGCCCCAGACTGTTTTTCATAATGGCTATCACAGCTTACCATGGTAGGTACTTGAGGAAGCAAGATGTGAATGTTTAAAAATGTATGCTTTCCCAAAATCCTTAATTTTAAAAAAATGTGTCATCCTCACACTTTAGAGATAGGTGTTGTCCTATCTCTAAAAAGAGAAACTTGGAAAATAAAATCAGTCAGTGATGAGGAAACATTAGCCACTGACATTAGTTTATTATTCAATTAATCCTTTATTTTTTTAATTTTCCACACAATATATTTTGATTATATTCTTTCCCCTCCCCCCAAATCCTTCCAGATCCTCCCACCCTCCTACCCACCCAACTTCATGTTCTTTTTTGCTCTCTAAAAGAACAAAAAAGGGAAAAACCATAAAAATATGAAAAACAAAAATCAATGAAACAAATCAAAAGAAAATAAGAAAACAAAGCAAAACAAAAAGTGTGTGTGCACACACACACACACACACACACACTCATCAAAACCAAAACAACAATGTGATCTGTTTTGTATTGGCCAGCTACTCCCAGGCATCGGCCTGCCTAGAGTGTGGTTGAAACAGCCAGTGAGATGTCTTTGGAGAACACTGATTTTCCTGTCCCCAGTAGTTGTCAAAATCCTGAGACTAGATAGGCCATGGACCTAGGGGAAGACTGTACTATTTTTCCACTAAAGGAACATAGCAATAAAAGATTCCTGATGGCATATTGCTATACCCCATATTACTATCCCTATAGATCGATGCCTTGCTCAACTCTCATCAGAGAAGCTTCTTGCAGTACATGGGAACTAGTACAAGGACCTACAACTGAACATTGTGCAGAGACTGAGAGACTTTGGAGTATTCATCACAAAATGGGATGGCACTATCAAATCTTTCCCCTCGGGGCTCAAGAAAACCCCTGGAACAGAAGTCAGAAGACTATAAGGCCAGAGATGATGGATGATGCTGAAGACTTCAACAGGGTCTCAATCTGTAGCCCAGGCTGGCACGGAGCTCACTATATACCAGGTGGGGCTTGAACTTGTAATGATCATCTTGTAATACAGACAAGCATTCCACACCTGATATCGTCTCAAGCATTCTACTACTGCATTCCATCATAGAAATAGGCATTGGTGAGTTTATTGCTCAAAGAATAATAGGAATTCGTAAATAGTCAGTAATATAAGATTCACATCCAAACTTCTTTAAGATCCACTTCCTTCTGCTCTTATTCTCTACTTTAGTAAGAACATTTAGTTAGCTATCAGTACTTCAAGAAGTTGAAGGGACTTGCTATATAAAATGTCACTCTGCTGTGACATTTTGATTTCTGAAACTATGATGTTTAAGAATATGGTAGCATGACACGTTAAATAAATAAAGATCCACACACCATTTGGTGTTTCATTATTTCTTTTCATTTTAAAAAGATTTTAGACATCAGGGCAGGTCATGGTGGCTCATGCATGTCTCAAGTGCTAGAATCTCAGAGGCCAAGGTCACTATGACCTCTTCAACTTGGGAATTTGAGACCAGCCTGGGCATCATTGTGAGACCTCCATTTCTATGTCCAAAATGAAAAATACAATTAGGAGATGCCTTAAACTCATTGAAAACTGTTTCTTGCACACTTCAGTGTGTTTTGAGTAACACAGATACGTAGACACAACACATGAGCGTCCATCAACAACCAGGCCGGCAGCTGGGTAGACGATAGTAATTGCTGTGGCTGCTTGGCTGCTGAATACATGATTCAACGAGAAGCTGATTAATCTGAAACCTGACCCCACACCATGTAGGCAGGGTACAGACACAGTCATAGGTGAGGGGGGTTCACTACTCCTCTTGTTTACAAAGGAACAAGACAAATGAGGGTGCCTTCACATTTTCCATGAAGCCTGGAAGGAACAAATGTTGTAATGTGATGTTATTTCGCCCACCCTGCAAACAGCAGGAAAATTAGAATTAACTAGAATTTCCATCCCTACTTCTATAGCAGTAATCCTGCCACTGTTCCCACAGCCAATGAATTCTAACAACCACAGTAAGTCAGAGGACCTCTTGTGTTCTGCTTGCTAAATCAAGTGGAGGCAGAAAGGAGTGGAGCTTCCTGTATGGGATATTCTAGATTTCTTCAAACTGGGACATTTTTGCATCTTACTCTTTGTACATTTCTGCAAAAAAAAGATTCATAGAGGAATAAATTATAGCAATAAATACTGATGCTGCTTTGACCAATTAAAGTTGCTTAATTTCTTTGGAGAATTCCTCCAGAAAAGTCACCTTACAGTTGATTTATGGCATCTTGGGAGCTTTCCACCAAACATGAACCAGAAGTTTCCTCTCGCCTCATTTAAGAAATGTGCACTACAGGAAAGGCAAACTCCCCAAATGTAAATGGATGAGACAGCAGTTTTGGAGAAACTCTAATTCCTAAAGTTCTCTCATGTCAAGTTCCTGGAAGGAAAGCTTTAATTTTACTTTATATTTGTTGAAAGAAGCAAAGTGAAATCCTAAATAAAGGGTGACGGGCTTAATGCGTCTGAAAGGTGGCTACTGAGAGAAGCCCCAGAAAGGAGGGACGAGAGAAGAGGCTTACCATGGGTCTCAGAACGCAGCAGCCTTGCTTAGCTTGGGACCACATCAGTTCTAGGGGGACGTTCAAGCTATCTATCACTTGTCAGCCACGTGATTTGGGGTTTGTCCTTCACCTTCCAGGAAACCAAGCAAAAGGACACTCCTCTACTCCAGGAGATCACAGCAAAATCATGGAGACACTTACCTACCTGACCTTAAACCAAAAGCGATAGCGCTGTGTTAGCGCCATTAAGTGAAAGCTAGCGGGAAAACTGTCACATAGTTATATGAATGGAAACCGTCCCTCCTGGGGGATAGAGAAACCCCAGTGGCTTAAGAAACTAAGGAAACACACAAGCTAAGAAAGTCACAGGAATCACAGGCCCTTTCCCAAAGGAACAAGCAGTGACAGTTGCTGGGGGAGGGGCATCCTTGGCAGAGCGGGCCTGTGGCTCCAGGGGTGCAGCTTTCAGAACTGTAGTCTATGCTGGGGTTCTCTGGAGATGTATCTGCCTCTGCGAGATACATGCTATCGCAAGCATCCTCTCACCTATGTCTCTGCAAGGAAGCCCCGTCAACTTATTAATTCACCAAGCTAGCTTGGTGTCCTATCTGGGGCAAATAGACATTAGTTCATCTCTCCCCAAGAAAATTCACACAATAGAAACAATGAACTTACACAAATCCTCTAGTTAATTCAAGTGGGTTGAGTATGCAATGCATGTATTATGTTGCAATTCTTAATAAAGACTGCTTATCCTGTCTGTATAACTAACTGGTAAATATAATGAAGCTGGTTAGTGTGAACAAATCTGGCCCAACTTGAGAATCTCATGAGGCAGGGACTGGGTTGGTACCTATCATTACCCATTCGCTGGTACAGTTTTAATATATTTCTGCTCACTCTCTGAGACCAAGGATGGAATATTGGGAAGCACGCAGTTTCTCAAGGAGAAAAAAATAATTGCTCATCTTTTCATTAATTTGTAATTAGTAAGTCATAGAATGAAACTTAATTCTGAAAAGGGCCTGAAGATTCTTGATCATCACAGCTAACATTTACCCAGTGTTTCCAGAGCAAACTGCATCTCGATTAGTATGCAATGCTGATTAAAATGCACTTATTAAAAATTAGGTCTTTATAGAGGAGAAACCTGAGAAACAGAAGAGCGAATCCATCTCCCAGTGTCATGACACTCTTTGGTACAAAAGAACGGGTTCTGAGCTCAGCGAGCAGATCTTAATGGACCCCCATGTTGTCAATTTTCTATAGGAAAATAACTATGATGTTTTAGTGTGGAGGAGAAGCAAGTGGACTTACGTTGACATTTCTGTCAGATTATCTTTGACAAGTAAGGTTTCCCTCCAAATAAAAGGTGAAGAAAATCCTCACGAGTCCTAAAGCCATGGATTTTGCTGTATCAATGAACAAAATATCAGAACATTTTCATTTTACTTTATCTGTTAGATGTCTGTCTCTCTAATACAGGTAAAGATAATTGTATGTATTAACTCTGTTACTTGTTTTCATTTTGGTCTGGGAAGAGAGCCCTTAGAAAGTAATTCCAATATGCATGAATAATGAATGAAATTTATCCTTTAGAATTCTGGCATTCATTTATCATTACACGAATGGTGGATCTATTCATTTTCTTGAAAACAGGCAGAAAAAAACTTGGTTAAAACTCTCAGTGCAGACTCTGTGTGTGTGAGTGTGCTGTGTGTGTGTGTATGGCTGATGGTGTGTGTATGTGGGATGATGTGTGTGTGCATGCATGCATGTATATTTATGTGATGTGTGTGTATGTGTGTGCATGCATGCATGTGGGGTGTGTGTGTGTATGGTACATGTGTGTGGTGTGCATATGTGAGGTGATATGTCTGCATTCATCCGTGGGTGGTGTGTTCTTGTGTGTGGTGTGTGGTGTATGGTGTGTGTGTATGGTGTGTGTATGTGAGGTGATATGCATGAGTACATGTGGTGTGTGTGTGTATGGTACATGTGTGTGGTGTGTATATGTGAGGTGATATGTCTGCATTCATCCGTGGGTAGTGTGTCCTTGTGTGTGGTGTGTGGTGTATGGTGCGTGTGTGTGGTGTGTGTATGTGAGGTGATATGTGTTAGTACATGCGGGGTGTGTGTGTGTGTGTGTGTACCACCATCTCAACCTGGCTTTATGTTGCCCATATTTGTTATTGATCTGGGTATTTGCCACTTGTCTGTGGTCCTATTGTAGTCCCAGCTGCCGCAGTTATGTATTTTCATGTCTATTAACCAATGTTAAGAAGTTATCCATTATTCAAAAATTTGGTGCCTAATTAAACAAACACTCAGGTCAATAATTTGTTGGAAAAATTAACTACAGTTCTACCATTCAGGCCAACATCTTATTTAGAAGGAATCATAGTGGGGCTTTTGTCACTTAGGTTGGTGAACCTTGGAATGTGTTTTTCATCTATAAGTTGAATGGATCCACTGCTCAGGAGAAGCTGCATGCTCACTGGAAGTGTCCACTTAGGACACTGAGTCCTTCTGGAAGTGTTTTGCTTTCCTTGTAACCATGACCAAATACCTGACAAAGTTTTGTTTTGACAAAGGCTTTGTTTAGGCTTAAAGAAGGACGTGGTCCATCCTGGTGGGAAGGCGTGGTTGTGGGAATAGGAGGTTCAGCTGTGATCTGTCTACAGTCACAAAGCAGCAGGGGATGGAAGTCCTTTCCCCGCCTGCTGTCTCCCTTCTAATTCAGTGCAGGGTACCAGCTGATGAAATCTGCCACCCACATTCAAAGGGAGTTTTCCAACATCAGTTCTAAACCTCTCTGATAACATGTTGCCTTACAGATGCACCCAGAGATATGTCTTCAGGCGATTCTAAATCAGGATGAGTTGCTGATCAAGATTAATTGCTATGGTTTTTATATTTTTAAAATCTATAATTGGCATCAAGATGATTTCAAGGCAAAGACACAGAGAAACCAGTTTTCTAGGGATGTAGCTAACCCAAAGCAGAAACCTCCAAGAAATGAAACTTCAATCAGTTCAGATTGATATTTATCATCAACCTACAACTCAAACATCTGTGGGCCATTGTGTGATATGCTGATACAAAACCTGTGGAGTGTTTAAAGCAATTTAAAAAATACGTTCCTCTTCCACCACTTATCTTTCCATGGCAAAAGTGAAGCAAACTTTGTTCAAGAATTCTGAGACAGAGTACAGCTTACTTTTCTGGGACACATAGGACAGTTTACTTATCCAGTCACCCTGCCGCATGACAGCACATCACAGTGTCTCATTTCCATCTCCTGTAACACAGTATTCAATAATCTCCACAGCCTCTGGTAACCACCAGTCTACCCTCAGCTTCTTTGAGACCAAGTCCATTAGATGGCACACAGGGGTAAGATCATGCGGTTATCACCTTTGTGTGCCTGACTTCTTCCATTTGACATAATGGCAAATAATTTGATTTATGTTATCCAAACCAATAGGACTACATTCCTTTCCTAGCTGAAGAGTACTTCACTGTGTGTATGTAACACATTTTCTTTATCCACCCATCCATTAGTAAACTCTTGGCTTCATGGCTATTGTGGATGATCCCACATTAAACCTTTGAGAGTACATATCTCTTTGATAGATAATTTTTTTAGATATGTGCCCAGAAATGGACTAGCTGCCTCACATAGTGGCTGTATCTCTTTTTTTAAACTTCCATGGAACCTCCATATGATTTTCTCTAACAGACATTCCTCCTCAGAAAGAGCAGGACACAACATTTTTCTCCACACACACGGTGAGAACTCGTGGCTTTTTATCCTTTAGATAACAGCCATCCTTATTGTGTGAGGTGATCTTTGTCATAACACAGATGCCTTACATCTCATCAGTTCTCAAAAAAAAAATGGGGGACTGGCAAGATGGCCTAGAGGGTAAAGGTATTTGCTGCTAACTCTAACAGCCTGAGTTCAATTCCCAGGACACACATAATGAACTCCTACAAGCTGTCCTCTGATCTCCACTTGTGTGAAGTAGCTTATGGTCTCCCACTCCCTGTCCCCCAATTATAAATAGTTATAACACGAAACAAACTGTCATTTCTAAATAAACCTAATTAGTTTCCCCATCAAAGCTGTCATCCACCTCCCTCTGCTCACTAGGATATATAAGTCCTTTTTCCTTTATCCATAGAATAAGACAGCTACTTGGTTGGCCCCCCTGTTCAAACAGGTGAGCTTTCTCTTTATTAACATACCTTTTGTCTATTTAATCTGCAGGACTCATTTAAGAGGACTGAGGAAATGGTTGCTGTTGTTGTTTTAGATAAAACACACTTTGTTGGGGATTTCTGGAGGCCATTTGGAGGCAGGAGGGGTTTATAACGTTGGGAGGATGTCAGAAATGTAACATCATAATGAATCTCAACTCAGCTCTTGGGACCAACTCGGTTTCCAGATCTCACTGCCCTGGCTGTGCTGCAATTTATGCTCTTTTTCAATTCAACCTTCTTTTTTCCTGAGCAGATGATATTGATCCCGAAGATTGGCACTAGAAACATCCAAAACTTGAGCTCCGAAATCGTTTTCCCCTGAGATGCTGACACTCCAGATGTGCACGGCATGGAACAAACACCCCGGTGTTCACTCTTAACAGCAGAGTCAATTTCCCCCTCTTCTTTTCTTCTTCCTACACAGAGATTTCCTGGTATTTAAAGTGCAGCTAACAACATTGCTTGCTCTTTGAATTTTCAGTGGCATATGCACAAAAATTAAGAAATACTTAGGGAAAGTAATTTAATTTTGCAAATGCAAAGCTAATCTGCTCATCATAGAGGCAGTAAAAAAACATAAGAGGTTTCTATAAGGAAACTCTCTGATAGAAAAAAAAATCTCACAAAATGAATTACAATGAGGCCAGGATCTAGGAAGCAGTACCTCAGAGGCGGAGGCACATTTATTTGTCCTGGAATTTAAAGTCATGGCAGCTTCAGATGCCAGTGTCCTCACCAGCCTGCTTGAGGTGATGTTGTGCCTCCTTAGCTGCCCCAATACTCTTTCTCCTTCCAAGACTTCTGGGTTCTGATAGAAGAAAATAATATGAGGGTATGTTTTTTTGTCTGTACATGGTCATCTTTCTTTTAACTAGGGATTCCCTGTGCCAGGATTACAAGCATGCACCAGCACACCTTTCTTATTATGTGGGTTCTGGGGATTGGACTCAGGTCCTCGTGTTTGCACAAAAGCACTTTGCTAGCAAATCCCTCTGACGTATTATTATTATTATTATTATTATTATTGTTTATTATTATTATTATTGTTAGCACATGAAGTAATGGGTTCTGTCATGATATTTCATACATGGGTCTTTAAACTTCATGTACCCAGACCCCTATCACATTGTCTTGCTCCATGACTCCTTTTCCCCTCTGGCTGGCTCCATTCCTTTCCCTAAAACAGTCTCTCCTGTTATGTAATTTGTATTTAATTGCCCCACTTAGTATCTCTTTACCTCTCTCATGATCCCTTTTCTAGTAGTAATAACAGTTTAATAATTTTCTTCAATAACTACACAATGCAGGATATTTTTCTTTGCAACATGGAGGGTGGGACAGGTATTCTTAGACCATGAGGATTTAACGTCACTCCCTGATGTGTAAGACCTGTGAAGGAGCATTCAGGCAGCTTCTGCACACCATCTAGAAGATCCCAAGACACATGTGTCTGCCTGCCACACACTCTTTTTCTAACTGTATCTAAAAGTCCAGGACACCTTCCCTCATCCTAAACAGCATGTCACTGAAAAATGGCTAAGAGGTCTGGCTTATATTTTATTCTCACTAATTTTATTCATTATTTCTGTGTATGTGCCTGTGTGCTAATGTTGGGGACGGGGTGGGGCACATATGTGCCACCTGCAGAGGACAATGTTTGGAAGTTTGTTCTCTCCTTTTACCTTTACTTAGATCCCAGGGATCAGACTAGGGTCACTAGGCGTATGCAGCAAGTGTCTTTTCCCTTTGAGCTATGTCTCTCTGACTTGTACTTCAAACAAACAAACGAAAAAAACAGAGATATCAAGTTAGTTTCAAACAATGATGTCATTGATTTCTGAGTCACATATCTCGAATGTGGATTCTGCTCAGTGGCTGAAATGTATCTGCACAGATTGGAGAGACCACACTGATTTCTGGCTCTTAGTTCCCTATTTGTTTGTTTTAGCTTTGTTATCTTTCTTGTCTCTGTGATTCCAAAGTCCTTGCTCTTGTCAAGATCTTACTTCATTGTCTATACTTCTTCCAAATGCTAGGCTACTAGACTTAAATACTGACTGCCTTTCTGCTGTCTTGAGCCTAGAGGTAATGTTCCCTAAGATGAGTTTTGGCCACATGTGGTAGCAACATATATAATACCAACATTTGGAAAGCAGACCCCCAAAATTCAAGAAATCATGGCCATCTTCAGCTGCAAGGTAACTTCAAGGCTAGCCCAGGCTTATACCCTTACAAATGAGTTTTCATACAGTTTCAAAACCCACACAATGTTTAGGACCCTCTTGATCATATTTCAGTGACAAAGACACTTCTGGAGTTGGAGTTTGTTTGATTTCTATTTGAGGCAAGAGGTAGCAGACATGGATGCACATTTTGACGTTCTGTTTCTCGGAAATACTAACAGGCCATGCATAGACTTTTTGGTGTGATATACTCCAATTTAGATTAATTTGTCTCAGATGTATAAGATGTTTTAAGAGTAAAAATTGTGCTGCACATTGTAGAACTGAAGCTCAGTTGTCCTTTGTCACTAGAGAGAGAGTCAAGACATTACAGCTTGGGAAAGGCTTCATCTTGAATTCTTGCCAGCAAAATAAATCAGAAAACATAATGAGAAAAATCACACTAGCAAAATTAATTTCAAAATATCTAGAAAACAACCAACATTGTATAAAATATTTATTGAGTACATTCTGAAACTTTATTAAAGGGCATAAAGATACCTTAATAAATGCAAAAATATTCCATGTTTGTGGAAAGAAGACTCGGCACTATCAAGATAACATGTAAGTTCATTTGCATGCTTCAATTAATCTAGAACTGCATGCAGTTCCAAGCAAAATTCGGTTGTATATCTTGAACAAATTATATATATATATATATGTATGTATACAAATTATATATGTGTGTGTGTTGATAAATGATTATATCACTAAAGGTCTGGAATTAACTTTAAAATATTGAAATCAAACAAACCAGGGAAGTTTACAGTATTTTAATCTTCAAAATACTGTGTATTTGGTGCCAGGAAAGAAAAAGCAAAAAGATCAATAGAACTGAAGGAAAGACTAAACTCATGACAAAGAGTGTAGGGAAATAAATTCATCAGTTTGGGAAAAAATTGAATCATTCTTCACACAATATGTTCAAACATATTTCAAGGAGATAAAGCCTGCAACTGGGGAAAGTGATACTTCACAGACTTAGAAGACTTAAAAGTATATGATCTTGCGATAAGAATAGATTTCTTAAGTAAGTCTGAGAGACACTGGAAAACTCGGCTCTGGTAAAATTAGCAATATTTTACAATAAAGCATACCTTATATGCAATAGTAAAAGCATCATAGAAATGAGAAATAGTATGATGATCAATTTTCATTTATCAACAATTGAATTAAGAAACACTGTGTTGGTTTGACTAAAGGCTCATCTAATTGAATACTTTTTCATCAGGGAGTGGCACTCTTTGATAGGATTAGAAGGTGTGGCCTTGCCGGAGGAAGCACATCACTGGAGGTGGGCTTTGAGGATTCAATAGTCTATGCCAGTCAGTCTCTTTCTTTCTGCTCCGTGCAGATCAGGATGTAAGACTCTCTGTTGCATCTCCAGCACCATGTCTGCATGCATGTCTCCATGCTCCCCACCATAATAATAATGGACAAACTTCCAAAACTCTAAGCCAGCCCCAGTTAAATACTTCCTTTCATAAGAGTTGCCCTGGCCGTGGTGTCTTCACGGCAATAGAACAGTGACTAAGATCACCTAGGAGATTATGAGGACACATTGTTAGGGATTTCCAAGAGACTTAGTGCCCAACAGCTCTGATGTAAATGGATGGGTTTTTCCACAGATGTGTTCAGAATATGATGACATTGCCAGGATGTGGCCAAAGGTAAGAGTGGGGCCTGGCTGGAGGAAGGAAGTGGTCTGAGGTGTGTAATAGGCTCATGTCCCTGAACACTTGGTCTCCCAAGCTAGGGAATCTGCTTTGGAGAAGTCTTGGAACCTTTAGGAGATGAAGCCTTGGTGGAAGCAGTCTGATATGGAAAAGGACTTTGAGAATTTATAACCTGGCCCACTTCCTGTTCTTTCTCCCCCC
>LOJH01023003.1:6425-26097 GCA_001685095.1 Ellobius talpinus | reverse complement strand
CAAGAGCTAATAAGAAGACTGAGCTAATGGGCCAATCAGTTTATAACTTATGGAAATCTCTGTGTGATTTTTTGGGGGCTTTCCAGCTGTGCGGTACCAGGCAGGATGGAAACCCCAACAAGAAAGCCCTCATGTTACAACTATGCACCTTGAAATACAAACCAATTTTTCTTTACCCGTAGTCTCCTTCGAATGCTACTTCTATGGAGGAGAAAGTCTTTCGATATTAATTCTAAAATTTATAAACATAAAAGGACATTATGTTCAGAAGTTATTGATAAAAGTGCATTTAAAACATTTAAAATTGAATGTGGATGTTAAATGTTGTCTCTTACTGGATCTCTCAAATAAGCCTAGTAAGTTTTCAGAGTCTGTTTTGCACTAAAGGGTTAATAGCTTGGCCTCCTCATCTCAGTCATTCTCATCAGTATACATCCTAAATTGGATTTTCTAAATTCTAAACATTATATATATATATATCAGAGTATTGAGTCATTTTGGTGGCACCACAATGAGGAGCCAAATAAAATAATAAATAACATCAATATATAGAAATGCCATTAGCCAAAATATTGGCAAACATGATGAAGAGTGTGGCAGAGAATCCAATCCATCATTATTGGTGTCATCAATAAAGTAATTTCACATAGAAAATTTTGTTTTAAAGCAAGGTATGCCTTTATTTCGGGGATCTCTTTTAAGAGCCATTAATAAAATTCTGCTGTGGCAATTAGGAAAAAACATACAAGTTCCAATGCCTGAGTTGTGTTGCTTGAGTTTGGCTGTTGCTCTACTCAGCTTGACTGGGGACTTACCAATCACATTTGGTTGGACCTACATCAGCACCACATGTCTCCCCATAGCAGACAGCCAAATTCGGTAATGAATTTGGGTAGCACTAATGAATCAAACCATGCTATGACATTTAAAGTGACAGATTCAATGTGTCATATATTACTTCCATTTTGAGGCCATTAGCTGAAGCAAATCAAGGAGTGATCCCAGAATCAGTGGGGTGGTAAAATATATTCTTCATGCAGATTGGCAAGGCGGTAATGAGAAGGAAACAAACTCAAACAAGTTGTACAAAAATACAAACCAGAATTTCATAATAAAGTCAGACAAGTCTTGTCTGTATTTAATAGTGTTCAAAATATGCTTCTCTCATGTGATTATGTTCTATGTGAAAAATGATGTTTCATCTGCTAACATTATCTGTTGCTTTTGTCTTTAATCTAAAAAGTAGATATTTTGGTCTCCTGATTTGCATATATGTTTTCTTTGCTGATATAGAAATGCTTTTTCTCTTTTTCTTTTTAATTCTGTCCTCTGTGTTTTCAAGTGTATATTCAATTTGACACTGACACACGTATACTCACAATTCAGGAACATCAGATAATTTGATCTTTTCAAAAATGCTCTATAAAAATCTTCCTCTGTCTGAATCATGGAATGGAATTTCCTATTCTTACACAGTCCTACTGTACTGAGATTATCTGTCCTACGAGTTGTCTATGTCATTGACAAAAGTTGTATCATATGCTCTATTCTTCCAAAACACAAAGCTCCTTTCTGTTATGAATATGACAATAAAAATATTTTTGTTCAACAGAAATTTTTGACTTTATCATTTTGCATGGGATAAGATGAAATATGAATTGATTTTCTTTTTCTTGCTGAATGATTTAATGTTCATTTCATTTCAACAAAAGAGTAATGAATTGTAGATAGATTGTACACTGTGGAATCAGAAGACTGGTTTGTTCCTTAAATTAGAGTCATGGAAGATTAGTAAGCTGGAAAAAGATCTGCTCCAGAGGCCTATGACACTTGTGCTAGATAACTTGTTAAAAGCCAGAACTGTGTGCAGTCAGGTAGAAAGGGGCTTAACCTATTAAAACATACACATTAAGGTTAATGTGACCTCATTAGCTGAGCTGATTGTGTATCCCTAAGTATTTCAGAAGCCGCTGTTTCAGTTACATTAGATAACCAAGCAAAATGCTTGTGTGCTGGTGCTAAAAAAATCTATGATTTTTTTCTTATTTTTAATAAAGAGTAGCTATTAATTATTTCAGGGCATCATAAAAATATTTGGTAGGTTGTTATATATTTCAAGTTCCTGTGGGCAGATATCAACTTTACCTTAGTGATGGACATTATTAACTAAATTATTATATATAAACAGACAAAAAAAATATGAAAAACTACAGTTGCATTTATTACTCTCCCACACACCAAATTCATTATATTTTGTCCTTTACAAAGGTTTGACTTACTTGTTTTCACTTAGAGGTGTTCTTATATTTCTTTAGTTTTGGTTTAGTATTCATTCAAATAGTACACATATGTATATGAGCATTATTGATTTATATTTTGCCATGCGATTATAATGCCAATTGTATAATATTTTATGTCAGCACAGTAAGAAGTTTGCCACTTTAATATTTTATAAATATCTTCAAGACAGCTCAGCATCTCTGACTATCCTCACGGTGAGTTAACCTTCCTGTTTCTATTAACTTAGTGAAAGGCTCTGTGTATGTGGCACGACTCGGACTGAGACTTTTTAGACTTATTTCCTCCGTCTTTTTATTCTCTCTCATATGTTAGATCCTGACCTCGGTTTTTCCCCTTCCTCTACTCCTCCAAGTAGCTCTCACAACCTACCTTCTCCTCCAGATCCATTTCTTTTTAGTTTGACTTTAAAATAAAGAAAAGAAAAAGAAAGAACAGGCCTCCCGGGGACATACAACCAATATGGCCTAACAAGTTACAAGAAGATTAGGAATAGACCCTCAAATCAAGGTTGGACGAGGCAATCCAGTAGGAGGAATGTGGTCTCAAGCACATGCAGTAAGTCAGGATACTTCCCTCACGCTGCCTTTGTTTTTTGTCCCACGAGAACAGAAAGTTATACAAGCATAAGATATATCCAAAATACCTAACTCAGACCCAAATAGATAGGGTCTGTGTTTGTCACTTCAAATCTCTGTGAACCCCTACGAGCACTTATTAGTTGATTTTGTGGGCTGTGTTCTCGTTGTATCCTTGACGGCTCTGGCTCCGACAAACCTCCCTTCCCTTTTCTTAGTGGTTCCTCTGGTTTCATGTGTGGTTTGCCTGTGGATCTCTCATCTGCTCCAATCATTTGCCCTCTGTTGACACAGGGATAGGCACAGATTGAGGAGTATAGAAGAATATAATTAGGAACCATTTAATTGACTTATTTTATTTGATTTTGCCATTTGTGGATCTATCCTGAGTCTTGGGTTACCCTGCCTCTGGATTGTAGTAATACAGACTGCTCAGTGACTCAAGTTGTACCAGTCATTGGTTGGTCACTCCTACGACTTCTGCACTACCATTACCCCTAGCATATCTTGCAGACAGGACAGATTAAAGGTCAAATATTTTGTTGCTGGGTTGATATCCCACTTACACTGCTAGGTACCTCGCCTGAAAGGTTATGAAATATGGCCAGGACAGACTCCATATGCTCCATTTCTAGACTTCGCTAAGGTCATTCTCATACATTTTAGGGAGTTTTGGATGCACTAGGGTGTTACATCACCCTAAAAATGCTCATCAGTTCCAGTTGACTCTCCCATTACTCTGGTCCCTTCATCCTGCCACACTCCTGCCTGATCTCTCTCATTCCCATCCCCATCTACCACCGCTGATTTCACAAAAAAAAAACTGTCTATGTCCTCTTACCAGGGAGATCCATGCATTGTACTCTTGACAACTCGTTGTTATTTTGCCTCTCTGGGTCTGTAGACGGTAGCATAATTGTCCTTTACTTAACAGCTAATATCTATAAATATTCACATAAAAATGAGGACATATCATGTCTGTTTTTCTGGTATGGGTTACCTCACTCAGGATGATCTTTTCCAGTTTCATCCATTTGCTTATAATTTTATGAAGTCATTGTTTTTAATAGTTGAGTTATATTCCGTCGTGTAAATAATACCCCATTTTCTTTATCCATTCTTCTGTTGAAGGATATCCAGGTTGTTTCCAGTTTCTGATATTATGAGTAAAGCTGCAATGAAAACAATCAAGCAAGTGTCAACCTGTTTGTTTTTATGCCAATACCAAGCTGTTTCCAGTACTGTAACTTTATATTGAGCTTGATTTCAGGCATGGTGATGCCTCTTGAATTTATTTTATTGTACAGGATTGTTTTGGCTATCCTGTTTTTTTTGTTGTTGTTGGTGTTGTTTTTTGTTTTTCAATATGAAGTTGATTATTGTTCTTTCAAAGTCTGAATAATTGTGCAGGAGTTTTGATGGGGATTGCCTTGAATCTATAGATTACTTTAGGTAGGATTGTCATTTTTATTATGTTGATCCTATCTATCCGAGAACATAAGAGATCTTTTCATTTCCTGATTTTTTTTCATTTTTTTCTTCAAACACTTAAAGTTCTCTTTGAACAGGTCTTTTCTTTCTTTGATTACTGTTACCCCAAGGTATTTTATGTTATTTGTGGCTATTATGAAGACTTTTTTCTGATTTCTTTCTCAGCTTTTTTTATCAATTGTATATAGGAGGGCTATTGATTTATTTGAGTTGATCTTGTATCCTTCCACACTACTGAAGGTTTTATTTTTATCAGCTGTAGGATTTCCCTGGTAGAGTTTTAGGGGTCACTTATGTATACTATTATATCATCTGCAAATAGTGAAAGTTTGACTTTTTCCTTCCCAAATCGAATCCACTTCTCTTTTTTTTGTCTTATTGCTCTAGCCAGAACTTCAAAATCTAAGTTCAATAGATATGGAGAGAGTGAACAGCCTTGTCTTGTTCCTGATTTTAGTGGAATAGCTTTGAGATTCTCTCCATTTAGTTTGATGTAAGCAGACAGCTTGCTGTATATTGCTTTTTATTATCTTTATATATGTTTCTTGTATTCCTGATCTCTCTAAGACCTTTATAATGAAGACAACTTGATCATGGTGAATGATCTTTTTGATGTGTTCTTGGATTTGGTTTGCCAGTATTTTATTGAGTATTTTTGCATCTATGTTCATGAGATTGGTTCACAATTCCCTTTCTTGGTTGAGTCTTTTGTGTGGTTTCTGTATAGGGTAACTGTAGCCTCATAAAAAGTTTTTGGCAATGTTATTTCTGTTTCTAATGTAAAACACTTTGGGGAGTATAGGTATTAGATACTTTTTGAAGTTCTGGTAGAATTCTCCACTGAAACCATTCGCCCCTGGGTTTATTTTGGTTGGGAGTCTTTTGATGATTGCTTCTGTTTCCTTGCAGGCTATAGCTCTATTTAAATTGTTCACCTGGTCTTGATTTAATTTTGGTGTGTGTTATCTATACAGAAAATTGTCCTTTTTTTACTCTTTCCAAATTTGTAGAGTAGAGGTTTGTATTATGACCTATTTTCTCTGCATTTCCTTGGTGTTTGTTGTTATGTGCTGCTTTTCATTTCAGGTTTTGTTAATTTGGATGTTCTCTCTCTGCCATTTGATTAGTTTGGATAAGGGTTTTTCTATCTTGTTCATGTTCTCAAAGAACCAGCTTGGTGCTTCATTGACTCTTTGTGTTTTTTTTCTTTGTTTCTATTTTATTGATTTAAGCCCTCAATTTGATTATTTCCTGTCATCAGCTCTCCTGGGTGAGTCTGTTTCATTTTGTTCTAGAGCTTTCAGGTTTGCTGTTAAGTTGCTAGTGTCAGATTTCTCCACTTTCTTTATGTAGGCACGTAGTTTTATGAACTTTCTTCTTAGCACTGCTTTCATAGTGTATAATAGGTTTGGGTATGTTGTCCCCCCATTTTTGTTGAATTCTAGGAAGTTTGTAATTTCTTTCTTTATTTCTTTTTTGACCTAAGGATGCTTCAATAGAGCACTGTTCAATTTCCATGAGTTTGTAGGTTTTCTGCAATTAGTGTTGTTTTTAAATCCTAATTTTAACCATTGTGATCTGATAAGATAAAAGGGGCTATTCCCATTTTTTGATTCAGTTGAGGTTTGCTTTGTTACCCAATATGTGGTCAATTTTAGAGAAGGTTCCATGAGGTGCTGAGAAGAAGGTATAATTTTTTTTCTTTCGGTGAAATATTTTGTAGATATCTGTTAAGTCCTTTGAGTCATGACATCTGCTTTTCTGTTAAGTGTCTGATTGACACGTTCATTAGGGAGAGTGGGATGTTGAATTCTCTTACTATTAATGTTTGGAGTTTGATGTGTGATTAAGCTTTAGTAATATTTTTTTTACATGTATGGGTGCTCTTGTACTTGTAGCATAGATGTTCATGAATGAGACTTCATCTTGAAGGTTTGTTTCTTTTATGAGTATAAAGTGTCCTTCTCCATCTCTTCTGATTAATTTTAGTTTGATGTCTATTTTGTTAGCTATTAGGATAGCTACCCCTGCTTGTTTCTTGGGCCCATTTGATTGAAAATTCCTTTCCCAACCCTTTATTCTGAGGTAATGTCTGTCTTTGAGATGGAGGTGTGTTTCTTGTATAGAACATAAGGATGGTTCCTGCTTTCATATCCATTCTCTTAACCTGTGTCTTATTGTAGGTGAATTGAGTCCATTGATATTAAGAGATATTAATGAACAATTATTGTTAATTCTTGTGATTTTTTTTAGTCGTAGTGTTTGTGTGTTTCCCTTCTTCAGGGTTTGCTGGTGTGAGACTATATGTTGCCTGTGTTTTGGTGGATTCAGCTGGCTTTCTTGGGATGGAGTTTTCCTTCTAATACTTTCTGTAGGGCTGGATTATCTTGTTTTATCCATCAATGGCAATCGAAAGCTTTGCTGGCTATTGCTGAGAGACAATGGTCTTCTACCCTATCATGATTTGTCACTTGCATTGGTTTAATAAAATTCTGATGGTCCAGTAGCCAGGCAGGAAGAATAGGAGGAGCAACCAGAACAGGAGAATTCTAGAAAAGGCTCACTCTGCTGTTATCACCTAGATGCAGAGAACACAAGATGAGAATGCCTCACTTATAAAAGGTACCAAGGCACCTGGCTATCATAGACAAGAATTATGGGTTAATATAAGATGTAAAAGTTAGTTAATAAGAAGCCTTAGCTAATATGCCAACCAGTTTATAATTAAACCTCTGTGTGTTTCTTTGGAACTGAACGGCTGCAGGATCTGGTGGAACAAAAACTTCTGTCAACAGGGTTAATAGTCTGGGCTGGCATCTATGGTCTCTTAATGTCTGCAGCACATCTGTCTAGGACCTTTAGGCTTTTATGGTTTCCTTTGAGAAGTCGAGTGTAATTCTGATAGGCCTGCCTTTATATGTTACTTGACCTTCCTTACAGCTCTTAATATTCTTTTTTTTACTCTATATGTTTTGCATTTTGATTATTATGCGGTGAGGCGACTTTTTTGTTTTATTTTTATTTTTGATCCAGTCTATTCGGAGTTCTGTAAGCTTCTTGTACTTTCATAGGGATACCCTACTTTAGGTTGGGAAAGTTTTCTTCTGTGATTTTGTTGAATACATTTTATGTGTCTTTGAGCTGGAGTTCTTCTATCCCTATTTTTCTTTGGTTGGGTCTTTTCATGGTTTTCCAGATTTCCTGGATGTTTTGTGTTAAGAATTTGTTGGATTTAATGTTTTTTTTTGTTTTTTTAACCAGTAAAACTATTTCCTTTATAGTATCTTCAACCTTTGAAATTCTCTCTTTCATTTCATTTATTCTGTTGATTATGGTTGCCTCTGTAGTTCTGTTCATTTAGAATTCCATCTGTTTGTGTTTCCTTTATTGCCTCTATTTCAGTTTTCAAGTCTTGAACTGTTTGAACTATTGTCTTCACCTGTTTGACTGTTTTTTTCCTTAGTTCTCAAGTTTCTTTGAGAGATTATTTATTTCTTCCAATTTACTGTTTGTCTTTTCCTCCATTTCTTAAAGGGATTTTTTAATTTCCTTTTTAAAGGTCTCCATCATCCTCATAAAGTTACATTTAAAATCGTTTTCTTCTTCTTCTGGATTAGGATGATCAAGTCTTCCTATTGTATGACTACTGAGTTCTGGTGTTACCATGCTTTTTTTAAGTTGTTGAATGAATTCTTACATTGGTACCTACCCATCTCTTCCTCCAGTTGGTGGTGGCAATGTCTTTGCCGTTTGGTCCAAATTGTGTAATGGTTGCCTGTGTCTTTGGGAACTGTTCTTGGTCTGTTCTGAACTGTCACTATCTGTGTCTCAGGGAGCCACTGAGTTGGTTCATTCACTTGGTCTGCTCTCTCGGTCCACTCAGTGCAGTTACAGCCTGTTCTTCATAGTTCCTCTGAGGTCACAGGGAATAGGAGGGTTTGTGGTCAGGGTAGGACTTGTAGCTTACAGGGTAAAATTAATGGGGTGGGATTTTTGGAGCAGCCTACCTGCAGGAAGCTTGCCCACTGGATGTCTAGAAAAACTGAGGTATGTGGGGGAGGAGCTTGTGGTTTTGCTCAGGTTTGGAGGGCCTAGAGAGTTGGGTGTCCCACCAGATGGGTGGTTATTTACCTCTTGGTCCTCTCTGTGTTTTTATAGCATCTGTTTCAACATTCCTCTGAGAGCACAGGAGATAGGACTGTTTGGGGGTGGAGTGGGACTTGTAGCATGCAGGGTCCAATTGATGGGATGGGGTATTGGAGCAACCTACCTGCAGGAAGTTTTCCTGCTGACTGGCTAAAGTAGCTGAGGCAGGTGGGGACTTATTCTTTTGTTTATTAATAGTTATTTGGATTAGTTGCAAATCTTTTCTTTTCACAAAGGAAGGTTGTGGTAGCTTGAATGAGAAATGGTCCCTATAGACTCATGCATTTGAATACTTGGTCCATGGTTGGTGATACTGTTTGGGAAGTTTGTGGAATCTATAGGAAGCAGCTTGCTGCTATAGGAATTATGTCTCTGAGGGTGAGCTTAGATAGTTCATAGCTTAAGCCAACATCCAGTCCAAACCACACATACTTACACTAATGTGGAATATTTAAGGATGTGTTATATTTGTTTATGCTGCAGAAAATTAACTGTGTAAAAGAATGTTACATTTGTTCATGCTACATTTGTTAAACAATGTAAAGATTTATTATATTTGTTTCACATTTCCTGACTGAGGTGCCTGATTGGTTTAATGAAATGCTGAACTGTCATTAGCTAGGCAGAGTAGAGAGAGATATGTGGGGTTGGAAAAACTAGGATGATAAATATATGCTCCAGAGGAGAGAAGGGAAGAAAACATGAGGAAAAAGAGAGGAACATGCCCATGTCCAGAAGCCAGGCCTCACCAGCCAGACCCCAGAAGCAGGAAAGTAGGACTTATAGAAAATATGAAAGGTAAAAATGTCACAAAGCAAAATGTAGATAAAGAGAAACAAACTAATATAAGAGCTAAGCTATGGCTCTGCATGCAAAACTAATAATTATTCTCCTTGTCATAATTTGGGTGGTAGCCCACAAAATAAAGCTTGGTATAATAAGCATTCCATTGTGGGGTCTGAATTATCATATATGGTCTGAGATAGCTGAAGAAAAAAAATCAGGTACATTAAGTAGAAGCAAAATGCTAAGTAAGAACATCTGCCACAGTGCATGACAACGTATTCCTAGAGTTGGTTTGGTTAGACACAGTCCCAGTTGAAGGCTCTCATCAGGATCGATAGACAAGAGGGGGGCAAATTCAGTCACCAGCAATGAATGCACAAAGCCTCTTACCAGTTAAAAAGGATAGTGAGACATAATAAAGCAGGTTCAGATGGAATAAAAACTTCTGAACAGGTCCCAGAATTAATAAAATGCACATAGGCTTCATGAATAGAATGAGTATAGACAAAAAATAATAGTTTAAAATAATAAAGTAAAATTTCTAAATAATGGGTAAAGTAATATAAAAGCAAGCCACACAGGGATAAGAAACAGACAGGGAATCTGGATCCTTTATATTGTATTGTCCTTTAAAGTTTTGGTTGTTGTTAAGTGAACAACAACTGTTGAGAGATGTGGGAATGTAACAGGGCCTGCTGAATTAAACCATCCTAGATAATATAGGGATGTCTTAACTTTAAAATGGAAGTAAAAACATGTATTCCATTGGGGGAAGAGGTTATACTTATGTTTTCATAAGAAACAAAAGGCCATGGATTCCTTCCATGTTAATAGAGATCAGATTCAACCAGGAAGACCTCCTGAAATTCCTGTCAACAGGCATAAAGAAAAAACCTAGATAAATTATAAGACAGGTGACATAAGTTTTACTTGCTCAAACATAAAACAAAAAGTTCATCAGAGCAAGGGGACCAGACTCCAATGAAAACAGGTGAGTCAGGTGAGCCAGTCCCTCAGAGTGCCTCTGTTGCAGTTTCCTTAGCATTCTACATCCAGAGTAGCTCCAAGGCTTCTGGCTAAGATGGTCCAGCCAGCTCTTACTCATTTGAGCCATATGCAAATAAGTCTTGTACTTCCCCATTGCATGAGACTGGGAAACACCTATTAGGACTACTTTCCTAGGATTTGACCATTATCTCAATTTTCTCAGGTTCTCTAAAGATGCTGTCATCCCTAGAATACAGGAACGAGTCTTGAGAATACAAGGCCCACATTTCCAAGAAGTAGGGTGGTTGGTTTTTGGTCATTTTTCTAGGTTATGGATGTTTGTTATCAATTATGGGGAATATAAGAATATAGGATAAAAAGTCAACTATTAACCTCAAATAATTTACATTGCTTTGGATTTTGGTATTTTGATAGTAACTTAAATTATCTTTGTTATATTATATGTATGTTTCTACTCTTGTTTGGTGTATTATACTCATGCAGACCTTTTAAAATATAATGTACAACTAAGAAATTCAAGTTAGTAGTTAGTCATTTATAATAATCAAACTTGTAGTCATATTATGTATGTTTTCAAAGTTAAAATATAAATTTACATAAATAGGTGATTTCCAAACATTTCAAAGTCCTAAAGATTATGGTATTTAAATATTTAATATCCTAAGACTTTTCATGACAGTGAGTCATGTTTTCTCCTGCCAGCACCAATTTACTCTGTAAAAGGATGATGGGCATCAAAGAAACACCATATGGAGTTTTTTGTTTGTTTGTTTTGTTGTTTTTTTTTTTGTTTTGTGAATTCTAATTGGTCTTAATAATAAAATCCCAGAGTGTGATATTGGGTGGTAAAGGCTGAAAGATAAAAGAAGTAAAGCAACAAGACACTAGAGTTTTTACCTCTACTAAATCCTCAGACCAAATGAGGCAAGATTATTTCTCTATGGATCCTCAACTGAATGCCTTCTCTATGAACCTCAGACTAAATCCTGAGCTCTAGTCTCCTCCTGCCTTATATTCTTCTCTTCACCCAGACATATCACTTCCTGTCTCCACCTTCTTAGTCCTGGCATTGAAAGTATGAGCCACCACTGACCAGTTTCCCCCACCCCCGACTGATTCAATCTTTTATAACTCAGGGTGGCTTTCAACTCAGAGATTCATCTGCCTCTGGCTCCTGAGTGCTGGGATTAAATGTGTGTGCTATCACTGGTTGGCCTCTATTCCTAACTAGTTTAGCTACTTCCACACTCTGATCTTCAGGCACACTTTATTTGTTAAAGCACAAACAAAACTTCACCATAGAGCTTGCTTTCATTGTGACAAACCTAGCCATTTGGGTAAGAAACTGCTCCTGCCTTGCCTACTGATAACATGCTGTACAAATTGCATAAGCAGGACATAAAGAAAAAGAATGTTGAGCTGTGCTAAGACTAGGCATAACAGTCTTTCAAAATTTCTGTTTCATATAAAAGTCTGACATACATTCTCCAGAAAACACAGGAAAGGGACTACTGAACTTTGGCAACACTAGGTAGGACAGTCCTTTCAAAATTTAGCTTCAGAGAAAATTCTTCCAGTTATTCTAGGTGTGTAAACAAAAAATTGGATGTCCTAATGTTGCAGATGAATTCTGGCTGAATATAGAGTAAATCATATGTCTGTTATTTTGGAAGTATCTTAAACTGTAATTTCTGTTTACTTGGGTAATATTATATCCTTCTTTAGTCTTTGATGAATTTGAAGACTAAATAGAGTTGTGGTTATCCTTAGTTATGAAGGAAGGCAAATTAAGTACAAAACTTTGGACTCACCAGGATAATATTAATAATTGAATATTTTCTCTGAATTGCCAAAATACAGGTGGACTGGATATCGCAAATATAATCCTTACTTGATGCCTGTTATTGTATACAGTTTTACCATAAAAATGATATATAAAAGAGGAAAACAAAATCAATTCAGAATAATAAGCAAACTCCTGAATTATCTTCATTCTTGACATCAAATTGTACTAAAAATTTATAGTTAAACAAGAATGGAACTGTAAGAAAGATAGAAATTTGATCAACAGAATCTAGTTGAAGACAGAGACAGGAATCCACCCATCAACAGATTCCTGGTTTTGTTTTTGTTTTATTTATATAAACTGGACAGAGATATGCATAGGAAAATAGACATCTTCAAAAGTGATCAAACTGGATGGTTGTATGTAGAAGAAAACACAGAGATACATAGTTATTGCCCTGCACAAAACCCAACGCTACCTGGACCAAAAACCTCAGCATAAAACTAAATATTCTGAGCCTGAAAAAAATAAAGAAGGGAGTAGCTTTGAACTAATTAGTGTAGGCAATTACTTCCTGAACAGAATGCCATTTGCACAGGTATTATGAACAAAATTTAACAGTTGAAATATCATGAAACTAAAAAGCTTCTGTGAGGCAATGGATACCATCATTTAGACCAAGGAACAGCCTACAGAATAGGCAGACATTTTTACTAACCCCATACAATGGAGGGTTAATATTCAAAATATTCAAAGAATTAAAAAATGTAGATATCAAGAAAACAAATGACTAAATTTAATAATGAGAACCGATCTGAAGGAAAGAATTCTCAAAAAAGAGAAACACTAATGGCTGAGAAACAAATTAATATTCAGCAGTGAAACAAAAATCAGAACTACTATTAGATTCTCTTGTACACCCCCTCAGAATGACTGAGATCAATAAAAACAAGTGAGAGCTCATTCTACAGAGGATATGGATCATGGGGAATATTTTCCCATTGTCTGTGGAAGTGCATACTTATACAATTAATATGGAAATCAGTATAAGGGTTTCTTGGAAATATTTGAATTGATCCACCTAAAAATCCTACACTATCACTCTTGTGCATAAACTCAATAGTCACTTAAACCTACTGTAATTACATTTGCTCAATCATGTTTATTGCTGCTCTATTAATAATAACCAGATATTGGAAAAACATTAATAGAAGAAAGGATAGGGAAATATAATACTTTTATAAAATGGAGAATTACTCAGCTGTGAAAAATAAAATTCCTGAATTTTCAGAAAAATGGATGGAACTAAAAAAAATGTCATGCTGAGTAGGTAACTGAGACCCAGAAAGGCAAGATACATATTTACTTAAATGTGGATATTTCATGTTATGTCAATGATGTCCAAGTAGAGAAGTTAGGTATAGATTTAGGTACCAAGACTGGGACAGATATATATCTCCCTAGGAAAGGGGAGTATAAAATATAGTTATAAAAGGATGAGTGAGGCACTGGAATAGGAATATTGTGCAGATCTGTGACAGAGAAGTGGGGAAAAGGAAAGGAATATAGGGGGATACATCCAAAATGATGGTTCATTTGAGGGATAGTATGGAAACTTGGTAGAGTAGAAGCTTCCTAAGACATAAACTCTTATGTAGGATATCTAAATGAAGCTGTCAAATAATGCAGGAGAGGAGTCCTAATTGTCCATCTCCTGTCACTAAATGGAGCTTCCAATACTGGGGTTGGTTTATGTTTAGTTGGGTTGTTGGTCACACTATTGTCAAGACTATAAAAATTGCAGACAATTGTCAAGAATGTACATTGCTCTCCAATACTGACAGCAAAATCCCCTTGCTGAAGATAATACCAACAGAGATCACTGAACATGGGGAAGTTGGGTTTACACTTAAATAGAATTTTCCACCTACATGCTAGAAGATGTGGTATAGGAAGGCACTCTGCATTTTACCAAAGAAGAACTTAAACAGCAACCTACCCATAAATCCTTTGATCTACAGTGGTGTCCTACCTTCAAAATGCTAATGCAATGATGGTTCAAAGTTTTCAGGAGTAACCAATCAATATCTGATTTGACTAAAGACCTACTCCATAAGATGTAACTCATACCCTACAAGGTTTCTGTGAATAACATCTGAGAATAGATCATTCAAGGACCTGGGGTAAAACTAAATACCACTGTTTCTAAATTAATAATTAAAGCAGTAAAACATTACTTCTAATGACATACTGCTATACTCAGAGGTCAGTGCCTTTCTGAACCATGAACAGAGAAGATTCTTCCTGAAGCAGATGGGAACAAAGACAGAGACTCCTCGCCAGGCATGGTGCAGAGAGTGAGAAACCTTAACACATTGAGCTGTAAATAAGATTTCTCCACAAAATCCTTCCTTTCAAGGCTCCAGAAACCCAGGGATGCATAAAAATGCAAAGGAGGGCATGAAAAACAAGCAAATAAAACTAAAAGCCTAAGGCCCTCTAAATCTAGGTAATCTATGCATACATGAACTCACAGAGACTGCAGTGCACAAACCCTACTTGCTTTGGCATCTGATGTGGTCCTAGAAAAGGACCTATCCTTTTATCCCTAACCTAGAACCAGTCTCTTACCAATAACCCCTTGGAAATGAAATTTTCATTTTCTCCAAAGAGTCTCACAGGGGTAACAAAGTACTCTTAAGGTAAGCCTGTATTCCCAGCAGTAGATGGCCAACAGAAAATGAACTCAGGGATACCTTAGGAGGTTCCTTGTCTTTTAATGTTGTTTCAGATTTCTTCTATTCTTTTAATTTTATCTTATTATTTTATATTATATCTGTATATAAATACATACTTCTTATCATCTTTTTTACTGTATGAGTGCACATATACAAATATATATTTGCATATTTTCATATATATGACTTATTATAAAATACTTGTTTGTATAATATATTATGGCTTTCTGTTTAGGGTTGTTGTGGAATATGAGTGTTCCAGTGGTGAGGACTCTGTTTCTTGGTCCTTTCTTAGTTGTTTTTTCCCCCTCTGCCTTTGTTTTGTTCTAACTAATGTGTTAGTTTTTGTTTTATCTTGTTAAACTTTATTGTTAATATGTAAGAATTAAATATATCTAACTTAAACATACTCCAGTAGCTGGAGTATGTTTAGCCTACTAGTGTCCACATGCTTAAAAAAATTAACTCTCCCTCTCTTAGAAGATTCTAATTCCTAGTAGCTCCTCAGCTATTGCACTCAAACTCCCACCTTCTCCTCTTTTATGGGATCTCATCTGGCTTCAGCTTAAACTGACATTGTACATGTTCTCACAATCACAGTGAGATTATAGGTGCAAGTGACCTATGGTGCCTTGAAAATACTATTTCCTTATATTCATCTACTATCTCTGGATCTCTTAATCTTTCTGTCTTTTCTTCCACATTGACTTCTGTGCTTTGGGGGAGAAAGGGGTATAGTATAGGCACAGATGTCTCTATACACATGCACAATGCCACACATGTAGGCATAGCCACTCCATCCATGCTTCTACCCACCTGTAGAATGTTTACCTGTCTGTCTATTTGTTTACATTCCTCACAAGACTATATGGCTTCTTTTCTGAAACTCTTAATTTTAATCTAACATTTCAGGGTTTTGTGTTTGTCTTTTGGTTTACAATAAACATATTAGTTTTGTTATTCTTCTTTTCTTAGATGTTTGTAGAGACCTTTGATTGAGAATAAGAATTCTAATTTCTATTAATGTCACTGTACGTGTTTGTTTGTTATTAATCTCCTATGACTTATCCAAATCAGTCAATTGTTTGACAAAATAATCCAGTATTCAACTTGAGATGACAATATGGTCTCTTCTATGCTCACATTACCTCCAGAAATATGCTACTGCTGTTAAGGAAGCCAGAAAATAAAATAAGTTGAAGTAAATATTTTTAAATGTCACAAATAAAATTTTAAAATTATTTTTAAAAGGTTTCAAAAATACATTTTCACTTTTAAATACTTAAATTGTTATCTCTTTTACGTATGTGTGCATGTCTGTCTGTGTATGTGCGTATGTGCACAGGTGCCTGTGATAGCTACAGGTGTTAGATTGTCCAAAGCAAGTGTTACTTGTAATCTGCCCAATCTGAATACTTGATACCAAAATAAGGGTCTTTGGAAGAACAGTAAGTACTCTTAAATGTTAAGCCATTTCTGCAGCACAGAACACAGAATACTGTTTTTCTTACATGTTTAGTGTGTATTAAATTATTCTAAATTAATATGTTTTATCATACATTTAAAAAGCAATATGGATAACATTTTAAATGTGGTTTCTAATACAGTTACATTTTTACCGTATTTGAAAATACAGACTTTCTGATACAAAGTACTAGACTGATTTGGGTGAACTAAAATGAAACAGATGCATTTACAATCAATTATACTCCAAAAGCACTTTTAACTTTTCTCAGTATAAGGATGAAATTAGAACAGATTTTTAAAAGCTTTTTTTGCTATGACTGTGAAACTTATTTTCACATATGAATTAAAGTGATCTTATAAACCATTACATCATTTTACCTTATTTTAATTAATATTCAGTACTTCTTATAATATTCATGATATGCTCATTTTAATTAAATATTATGTCTATAAAGATGACATCACTGCAATTTTATGTTGATTTGTATTTTAAGATTTAAAAGGATTTCTTGACTTCAACTCACAGTGAAAGACCTAAATTAACTGTAATAAATCAACATGCAGAACAATCTGCATTTGAAACCAAGATAACTCACATCCACTGTATATATTTCATGCATGTTCTGTTTTCAGAATACTAAAATGCCACATTATAGTTAGTCTCTTTAATTCTTCCAAGATAACAAAGACTTCATAATAGGTCACATACGCTGAGCTTACTAAGGAAAGGACTTCTTTGTATGCTTTGGTATGGTCCAAAGTTTATCTATATAAGTATTTTCTCCACAAAGTAGAAATTATTTTGAATATTAGTCATGTTATTGTCTGTATTTATTAATTTCTATTTTAATCATATACTCATATATTTAACACATATCATGTCTGTTTAAAAAGCATCAATAAAATATTCCAAAAATTTCCCATTTAAAAATATGTCGATTACTGAAATTATCTACTCATAGTTGATAATACTATATTCTTCAGAAGTAATTTTGTTAAGAGAGAATATTTTGTTTTATATTTTCTCACCAAAGCAAATTAAATATTACATGTTAGTAAGTGGTCTTTGGAAATCTTGCAAGATTTTATCTTCTTAAACACCTTAATTCACATAATATGCTCTATATTATACCAAATTCTTGAAGAACAAGAAGAAAGCATCACACGAAAGCTGTTTTAATTTTAACATTGCAAAGAAATTAATTTATTGTATTGCTGCCCTTAGCACACTCTGCTCTGTAAATTTAACTCCTAAATGTACCCCTAATACCCATTATTTATTTGAAATGTATATGCTAGGCCACATACTCTAAATGAACTTTACACATTTGCTTTATTTCATTCTTAGGGTTTATGTCATATCCTTAAGAAATTTAAATATCGCAAAACAGTGATATTGCTTTCTTTAAAATAATATTAGCAAAATGTGTTTTTAATTAATACAGACTAGTTATTTTTCTAGAATATGACTAAAGCAATGTATTGTTCTCTTTGCATCCAAAGGATGCTACATGATTATCATGACATTTTTATTGCTTCTTGTCAGTAATATTTGTCTGATTTAATTGTAGCAATACCCTTCCTGAGCATTCAATTAAGGGGATTTTGGCAGACTATGAATTTGCAACTCTTTAAACTTGAATACTTCAGCTTTAGTTTTATTCATCCAAACACCTACTTAGCTGTAGTTTTCACACTGATATTAAGGTGTTAGGCCATTGGTAAAATACTATTCATTCATAAACTTACTGACCTATAGTTTTCTCATTTTTATTTGGGAAATGGCCTGATTATGTACATGTATACTCATACTGAACTTGATTTGCCTTTAGGGATTATTTTCCCTTTGACAGGGTACCAGGTGAGCTTTCTGCCATCACTTGGGGTAATTCTTTCTTTTGCGTCATACAACAATGCATTTCTTACTCACCAAATTCTTTTGTGTCTTAAAGATAGGCCTTGGTTGAAAGAATCACATTTCTCTGTGGTTCTCTGGCACAGACACAGAATAGAAGACAGGAACCTGCACAGTGGCAGTAAGACTGAGGGGGAGAGAGAGACACACACATGCCAGTCTGGGCTTTCTCCCTGGAACCAGAGGAAAATACATGGACCAGGTACACAGGCTCTATTATTGTGAGTAAATCTGTGGTGGAGTATAGAAGAGAAAGAGGGACAGAGTGTTTCACGTCCTGAGAGGCAGATCACAAGAGGTGATTGCTGTAAAGAGTGGGCTTAGGTGGGTAGCCTGCTTGTCACCGCGGGCCAAGGTATTGTCCTTGCCTGATCTGAAATCGTGGGGCCAACGTGTGTGCGCAAGGCACTGTTTCAGCTGTGGTCTGTGTTAATGTCTGTGCCTCCTCTTACCACCAAAGGCTATGTAAGGGAGGGCTGCACAGAGTTGAGGCTGCCTCTCACTAGCTGCAACACTACAGGTGTCCTATGCTGCCTCACCTACTGGAGTATTGAAAACTGGTCCTGCATGTCACCTGGGCAGCATGRCAGATCTAGCCTTGTTGGTGGGACACTGGCTAACTGACCCTGAGAGCATGAGGGTAGAGGACGTGCCCCACCACTCTCGTCTGCCAAGTCATAGCATGGGTAAATGAAAGATGCCCTCCCCATTGCCCGTTGCCATCTGACACATATGACTCTGCCCCTCACTGGCTGCAGTACTTGGGAGAGCCGGCCCTGAACCACACCTGAGCACCACAGCAGAGCTGAATCTGTTGGCAGTGGACACGGGTGAGCCCATCTTGAGGGCATGACAGTGGGAGAGCTGGCCCTGAACCCCTCATCTGCCATGTAGTTGCAAATGGGAGGGGAAGATGGCCTGCCCCCTTAGCCCTTGGCACCTGCATTGGACAAGAGAGCTAATCCTGTCCCTAACTGACTGTAGCACTCAGGAGACCAGGTCCTGCAACTTTCCTGGGTAACACAGTGGATACTGAGTCCACTGACTGGAGTGCAGGTGATCCAGCCTCAAGAATGTGAGATCTGTTCCCACCCCTTATCTTCCATATGGTAGTGTGGGAAAGGGAGAGAAGATTCCCTTCCCAATGCCCCTCGAGGACTGTGGCAGGTGAGAGAGCTATCCCTGAGGTCATGAGAGCAAGCGAGCTGACCCTGCCTCTCTCCAGCTACAGCACTAAGCAGAGTGGCCCCTACATGTCACCTAGTCAACACGGTAGAGCTGGCCCTGGTGGTTATAGGTGTGGAATACCTCACATAAGGTAAGCTAGCCAGGGTAATGTTGGAGAGCTCACCATGGTGGAGAGGATGAGGAAGATCTGGGCAGCTTTCCAACCCAGGAACTACCCAGACCCAGTGCTATGAGTTGGTCCATCTCATCATCTAACCCCATCTGTAATCTG
>LOJH01023002.1:1481-13554 GCA_001685095.1 Ellobius talpinus | reverse complement strand
TCTATCTATCTATCTATCTATCTATCTATCTATCTATCTATCTATCTAAACACAGACACACATATGTATCTCAGTACAATAAAAATTGTCAATCACTTGAAAACTAAAGCTGGCTTTGGAGTTGGACACTGGTTATCCTTCTCTAAATCTAAGCATGTTATTAAAAAAATTCAGAGTTTCTTTCTTATATTAGAAGCCATCTGGTATGGGACTGAAAGAAGAAAAAATTTAGGAAAAATTTACTTTTCCACATACCTATTTTTATCTCTATGGTACCTTTCATTAAAAATATATCTATATAATTTTTTTTTAGTTTTCCACAATGAACAACATTTTTTTTGCAGTAATCCTTGAAATTTCCAGGATGAAGATAGAACTCCACAACAGCAATTCCACCTGGTTGATATGATGTCATGATGCTGATAGCACCACTTTATGTTCGGTTTTGGATTAAAGCTGCCCAAGACGATTCTGACTTGACTAGCTGAGATGGTGTACCTTCTTACAACATTCTGGCCAGATCTTCAAATAAGAACTTCAGAAAAACCCTATTGACTACTCAGAGACTATTTGCAATTATACCAGACAGTAATCTTGAAATTTAATCATCATTTTAGTTTTTGCAGGATCCCATAGAAATAACAACACCTCCAAGACAACTGGAAGTAAGTCAAGAATACCATGTCCCCTCTACCAACAAAGTTTGTTCTCTTGGTTAGGGACATCAATTAGGGGTTGATTATAAGTGGTATAGGATTGCGGATGGACATGAGGTAGGCTTAGGGATCTCTCTTTAAAAACAAAGGGTAAAGAATGGATGAGATGGGATAATAGGTAGATTAGTGTGAGCTTATTCACACTAATAATAATAGTGAGTAACAGTGAGATTATTTATGAGCTATTATTTATAAACAATTTACATTCGTATAGGTTCTTGTATATTGATAAAATTCAAATTATATTTGTTATACCCCTATTTTTGTTTACAATATTTGTGCACCTATGCAAAGTTATTTTGTCATATTGTATGCATGCATGTTTCTACCTCTGCTTAAGATATTTTGTATATTGATGCAATTTTAGGATATATTTGTCATATTGCACTATACATTTATATCTCTGATCAAGATACTTATACCTTGTTTACATTTTGAGGTCATTGTCCTCATTTGCTGCACAGTTATTTAAAGACTGATGTTTTAATATAAAGTCTTAGTCTTTAAGTTATACAGGTATTAAGTATTACAGGTCAATAGTCCATGTTTGTCAAACTTATAGTTAGACTAATCAGGTTTTTTAGATACATAGAGATTCCATTCCACATCCATAGGCAATCTCCAACCACTCCAAAAAACTGTAGAATATGGCATTTAAATTACCTAGATTCTGTTGATGTGAGAAACGATTGTTCCTGGCAGCACCATTCTATTCCCAAGAGATGCTGGGCACTGAAGACATGCCTCTTTCAAAACTGGCCTTAGGTAAAGAACTGTCTCTGCCTCTGCCAATGGCAAAATGCACCGTGTCCAGACTGTACAAGGAGGATATAAGCAAAAAGACTGTCAAACCTTGCCATGTTAGGTTGAGAGTTCTGAAAATTTTCCTGCCTCTGAAAATGATCTGTCAGTTACACTAGGCCTTAGTCAAAGTTGGTTGCCCCAACACTGCAAATGAGACTTTGGGTGATTACCCAGGTAAGCCAGTTGTCTCTGTCATTTATTGAACCTTTTGGAAGTAACCTGATTGTGCTCCGTATTTACTCAAGTAATATTATTTCCCTTCTCAGATCATCTTTGGAGTTGAAGACTAGATAGTCAGAGTTAATTTCCTCTCCTGACTTAGCCAAGCCATTTCTAATATGAGACTTAGACTCCTTAGGATAGGAGAACTAGTAAAACATTTAGCATCTATGTCTTGCTTTATATTGTTTATCTCGGTTGCAAATCTAATTTTATACTTCATATTTTCTCTTATTATATATAGTTTTATATTGGGTTTGGAACTCTCTTATTTAGACAAAAGGGGGAAGTGCTGTGGGAACTCCTTCAGTCAATAGTCTTTAAGATACTGATCCACTAAGGGTGTGATCAAATGTACTATATATACAGATATAAAAGTATGCCTGGCCTCTTGGATGCTGGATTTAGTCCTAGTTCCCAGCTCACAAAGATGACTATGAATCCCTACTCTTTCTGTGAGCTCATCCTCAGACAAGTAACCTTTGTTATACTCCATTCTAGGCTATTGTAGAATTCTTTTGTTTGCCAACAGGTAATGAGTACTTTACTAAATGCCAGTCTCTGGGTTCCACATACACATGCACCCACATACACATGTGCATCTGCAGGCACACACACACACACACACACACACACGGTGATGATATGTTACAAATAATTTGTCCAAGTCTTGGCATAAACTTTTCCACAACCTGGAATGTAACACTGTCAGTGATAATGCTGGGGACTTGGAAACAGAGAAGTGCATGGGCATTCTTAAAGCCTGAGTTCTGACAGGGAATAAAATTGACTATCCAGGTTCAACAGAAATTCAAGTTGATAGGTGCAGCTTTGGCCTGAAGCTGAAGTTTCCCATTAAAATAAAATAAGTTGAATTTTAAATTAATCAAGCAAGTCAATTACAGAATGGAAGATCAGTTGATCAACTGCAACCTTGAAAATGAACTAGAATTAATTTATATTTTAAACTACTGAGAAAAATGAAGGATTTATCATGCATCTTTCACAGAAACGGTGGATGTTTTGCTCCTACCAACTGATGCCTCACAAATGATACAACGACATGCAATTACTGCTCTGTTTGTTCAATACCAGAACTGACTCTACATAACAGAGACTTGGTATAAGACATTATGTCCAAATTTGGAGTAGAGTTTAAAAATAAAGTAAATTGGAAAGAAGCACTCTGCTATCATTTGAACTCGTTTGGCTATTCCTAAAGGACAATCAAACATTATACATTTGAATGCAATGAGTAATATAAAATATATTCAGAATGTCTGCTTTCACAATGATGTGCATAGAACTGGGAAATAGCAACACACACTGAAAAGTGAGGTTTTCTCCAGTAACAGCCTGATTCGGTATCAATCCCCAATCTCCAGGTTCTTGGCTCTGAAATTTAAAAGTTACCTGTATCTCATGTATTTTCCCCTCAAATATAAAGAGAGAACATTGTAAGGACTAGTCATCAAATTTTTCATATGACTTTACTAAAGATGTTAGAATAATACCTGGTACATAATAAGCCGCAAGAAAAGCAGCAATAATGGTATTGATGATAATGATTAATGTTATCATTGTTGCAACAATTATTAGTAGGTTATATAAAGTTTTTGTGGCCCAACAAACCTCTCCACCAAGGCAATAACCCAAACCAGATCAAATAAAACCAAATCAGAAAAAGCCCAGGTTTAACGGATGCAATTCGATTCCTCAATTATAACTCAAAAAATTTAAATGAAAATGTAAAATCTCTCATACTAAACTATGGGATGTAGACAATATGTTTATTTAAATTAGATTTAGTTCAAATGCCATCAGTTTCACATAGTTTTATAAATTATGCTCAGTCCTACAGAGAATACCTATCTATTGAAATTTTAATGATAATGTTAAATGATTAGGAGTGAAAGAATAATTTAAAAGACATTTAGTCTACAACTTATTCAGTAAATGTTACCACATTTGTTATTATAAAAAAGAAGTCCAAATTTATGACAGAATCCATAAGATAAGTAAATTTATCTGAGAAGAAAAGTAAAAATCTAATTGCAATTTAAATATGAGTGAGTCTAAATTTCTATTATTGGTAGTGTTAAATTTATTGCTAAATTCTGTATTAGATTATTGCATACAGTATTCTGTGAGCAAAAAAAAGCCAAATTCAAAATGCTTGTCATAGATACTTACTATTATAGTAAGTATCCATGCACCACATTCTACAAGTATAATATATTTTATATAATGTTTCAAGTGCACCAAAATATTTAAAATTTAGGTAGAAAATGCTAAATAACTAAAGAAAGCCATTTTCTAAGGTGTCGTGAAAGCAACATTTGAGATCTCTACTTTCGGATATAGGGACAAAGTGAAAAGTTTACAGATATCAGTAATTAACTAAAGGAACTTTCACAAGGTAAACATTTAAGTCACTAATACTTTCCTATTTCAGAGTAAGGTGCTAGTTGGATTTACTCTGGACATGACTATTTAAACAGTCCTTGAAACCCATTAATACAATATAATATATTCCATGTCAAGGCATCTATACATTTATGATGAGTGCATGCATGTATGATGGGCCTGTATATCATATATGTATAATATTTAGCCAACATATGGAAATGAAGAGGATTCAGTTGATAAATAGAATGTTAAAACAGATAGTTTAAATAATTTCAGAACAATGAGCAATTATACTCATGAATTAATAAAGCATTTATATTGTAAATTAATAAAACATGCTAAATGATGTACTTTATTTAGTTGTAATACAAACTAATATGTACAAACTTTATTACAAATTTCTCAAAACCATAATTTTAAAACATTGATAGGTATGTTATATGGTAGTTTGAAACTAAGAGTGTAACATAGTATTTTTATGTACTTGGAAATTATATCAAGATATTAATGTATAAAATATGATATATATGTTCATACAAAAATTTGTAAATCATTAATTTTTCTATAAAATTACATACATATTTTATTCAAATATCCATTGTACTGCTGTATTAGTGGCAGAATTATTTTGTCCTTTTAGAAATATGAATAAAATTGTTTTTTCAATACCAGACTGAGATTAAGAAAGTAGGTAGTAAATAGGAATATGTATGAAAATATGAATAAAACTTTCTTCTCAGACACACAAACAAAACTGGCATATATGTTTATTGTGTTTTACTGGGAAACAATCTTTGTATTGTATACAGGGTGTTGCTGAAAAGATTCTGCTCATTTACCTGTGGACAGAAGGACATACAGCTCTCCCAATAAAAAATAAATTTGAGCAAATCTAAAAAGGAATTAATAAAGAGAAGTGGCAAGAGAATTGGCAAATATGTGTACAATGATACTCCAATGTTTGTATTAGTTTTAATAAATATTTATGCTACATCCCCACCTCTTTGGGAATACCCTAGTGATCCAGGTACACAGGTTTCCATCTCCATTATTCTTCCTCTCTAACAGAAAAAAATATTTCCATAAAGGTTTCTAAGCATCCCTGTAGGGAAAACAGATGCTGGAGGTAAGAAAGCACAACGGTTTTTGTTTGTTTGTTTTCAAAAACAAAAACCTTCATTTTATTAACATGTTTAAAATAGTTATTTTTATGCCTAGCTCATAAATTTTATTTATCTCTCCACCTGACTGAATTTTTAGAAATTGATTTGAGCAAAATTATTATGCAAAAAATCTCCTTACAAATTAATATAATCATTAAAATAAGAATATCTGGAAAGATTACAAATAATAATCTTCCAAAATCTTTTTGTTCTAACTAAGAAAAACACTTTATAATAACATCAAAATTGTTAAAATGAGAGATAGTGAATAAACCAAAAATTACCCTGTTTTTTGGGAAAAAAAATTATTAAGTTATTTTGGTTTTCAGGGAAGACTTAAAATTAATGAGGACATCCTTTCTCCTACATCATAAGTGGGTAGCTTTCTTTTATCCAGAAATATTAAAATTTTATTACTTAAAAACATTGACATATCCTCAGGGGACTAGTAGAAATGACAGTGAAACATATCAGCATATTAGCATAAAGAAAAGTGAACAGAAAATCATAAAGCAATCCGGTAAGCCATAGATCAATTTTCAAGCTCACTGTAAAGAGTTTGGAAGAAAAGTTAGTCACTAATAAAATGCATTTTGTATGTTTTACCTCTTTCCTCATCTGTAAGATAACAGAATAACTGTAAATGACCAGAGCTTTATAAAAAGATAATTCATGTTACAAGACTCAGGACATTTAACAGAAAACAATGTCTGTTTAGTAGCACTGGTTGGAATTAATAAATATCCATTGTTTTCAATCCCATTGAACTGATATTTGACCTTATTAGGAAATCCAAACATTCCTTTTCCCTTCCCTTAACCTTTTGCCCCATCCTCAGTGTCCTGAGAGATGGCCCAACGACAGGATGTGTTCATTATGATTTCCTCTCACAGTGCCAAGGGGAGTGAGAGGATGAACCTGTGGAAATCAATGTTAAAGTGATTCTAGAAATTACTTGTTTCTTTGCTCTTAAGAAAGGAAATAATTCATAGTTTGCTATTAAAATTGATGGTTCAATACGATGTTGCATAAATGTCTTTATAATATTGCAACTAGAAGAGAATATACCTTGTGCTCCACCTTCTAATGTAATTATTCAAATGGACAGAAGAAGGAAGCTTAAAATCATAAAAATATTGATTCATTGACCTTTTATTCGCAGTTGGGTACATATATCTTAGTTTCTGTATAGATTTCTCAGAAATACAGAGGAAGTTTTGCTATATTGTAATCATAAACCTAAAAAGCAATGCATGCATAACCATAAAACCTATAAAAATTGGCCTGCATTCATAAAAATTCAGCATTTTGAACATAAAATAGATTCAATATACATAAAATTATGCCTATATCTACATAAAATGAACATATTTGGGGTACTTAAAGAAATTGCTCTTGTAGAATAATTTGAAAGCCAACATTGCTATCACCCTTAAAACAGCAACAATATTAAATTGGTTAAAAGTACCTAGAAGTTGAATTCAGTTGAATTTGCTATAAAGGGTCTGTTATTATTTATTTATTTATTTATTTATTTATTCATTCATTTATTCATTCATTTATTTCACATCCTGGCTACAATTTCCCCTCCCTCTTCTGCTATCAGTCCCTACCCTCCCACCCCCCTCTTTTCCCACACCCCAAACCATTTCTCCTCCATTTCTGTTCAGGGAAGAACAGGTCTTTCATGAATATCTACAAAATACAGGATAACAAGTTAGGCAGTATGCTTTAAATGTTTATTACATTCATTTATTATGAATATATTTATTTATTTATTACTGTGGGTGTGGAGGAAGCCTTGAAAGAATGTGTAAAGATCAGTTGCAGTCTTCATTGAATATGCATTGTTGACAGAGGCAAGGTCACGTCAAGGACACCAATGCCTGAAATCAGTGGGAATGACCAATTCTTTCCCCACCCTTGATGCACAGAGGGATGGCAAAACCTTCATCTTGTGAATATTAACCGTGTGTGCAAGTAAAAGTGTAGAGGAATGATGGTTCAGTTTTCTGAAAAAGCAAAACATCAACCAAGTCACCAACCAACCAAACAGAAACCTAGCAACTTTTGGCTCCAGTGTTATCGCACAAAGTCTGTTTATTAGCCAGACCACCAAAGTCTAATAAACCAGAAGCAAACTTTATTCCAGAAACCAGAATTCAGAAAAATAAATCTCCATCATTTTTACATTCTTATTTCTGGAATCTACATTTTTATATTTTTATCCTTGGATAAAACTACAGTTAACTTCAGCTTCCTCCTTCTGGATGATGCAACCTGAGAGAAGTACCCTACAGAGCTAACTTCTCCAGTGTTGTATGCAATACATAAAGGTAAATGTGATAAGTTGAGCTTCCAGGTTGTCATGTAGTACTCGTCCAGCTCCCAGGAGAGCTTTGCCTGCCTGATCTTATGCCACCTTTTCTATTTGTGAGTCTGTGTGCCAGTCTGTTTTTTTTGAGTTTTGTTTTTCTCACTGCCAAATCAAGCTTTCAAGTCCTTGGTGTTCTGGTCAAGGCATATTACTAATGTTTTTCTCTCTTTCTCTCTCATGTAAGTACATGTATATGCCACAGCAATGTGTATGGAGGAAAGATGACAGTTCTTAGGATTCTGTTCTCTCCTTCGGCACATTTTCTCGGTTTAAACTCAAGTCTTCAGTTTTAGCTGCAGACATCTTTACGTGGAGTGCCATCTCTCCATCACAGGAAACTGTTCCTTAAACGTAAAAGTTTCCAAACAGAAAACACATACTGGATCATGGATTGGTGCATGGCAAACAATGCTTTGGAGAACTGTGAGAAAGGATCCAGAAAAAAAGGCAAAGGGCTTTTAAACCTCATTTCATTTTGCTCCTTGAACTGTTCTTAGATGTGATTTGTGCCTCCCTTGTGAAACGTCTATTTACATTCAATTTTAAGACATGTTTATTCTTGTTGGATGTTAGCACATAGATGTAGAACAATCTGGTCAGTGTACCCTGAATCTCGATATGGCCCTTTGTCTCTCTTTCATGCTTTCCTAGATATAATCTATGGAACAGCAACTGGGTTTAAAATGGTCTGTCCTGAGAAAGTTCTGGGATAGAGCTTCTCTGTTAATACTTAGGAAGTCTTATGGAAGTTTACTTATGTGTTTCTGATCATGTTCTTCTGTTCATGTTTTTCTGAACTCAACCTTCCTTGGATCATTGTTTTTTTTATGTTACATTAGTATATAAAAGTACACTGAAATCAAGGTAAGCTTGTCTACAGCATTAGACTGTAGTCTGCCCATTCTATTGAGTCCTCATATCCCAGGTCTCAAAGACAGATCTGCATAGATTGGCAAAAGTCAAAAACATACATAACGTGGGTATAAGTAAAGCTGCATAGGGGATCAAGAGACAAGCAGGAACAGAAGGGGAATAAAAGGATGAGAGGGCATTGGGGATACGCTCAGTATACATCATATACAAGTATAAAAAATCCGTCATGTAGCACAGCACCATGAACAAAGAATATGTAGATTGGCCTTTTAAAGGGAAAAAAATAAAGTTCTGAGTGGGGCCAGTGGAGGAAATTAATTTCCTGTTGAAAATTCCTAATTTTTACCCTTAGAATATAAAATACTTTCAATCATTTCTCCCTGTTCTTTCTGATTGACAATGCATAATTCTCACAGAGCATAGTCTGCCTCAAGAAGAGAATTTGGTTTCTGATGCTTACTGTGACTCGCTCTAAATCATGACTCTAAACTGTGGCACATTATAATTTAGCATGAACCTAGAAATCCAGCCCACTGGCTGGCTGGCAGAGCATGAACTGCCTCTACAGTACCTACAGACACACAGCATCTAGTGGAGCAGAGCAGGAGAGCACAAACCATTAAACGTGCTCTCTCCCTGATGTCAGTTCCACTTCACAGTTGTCCAGAATAATGAAGAGCTATTCCTGCCTTTCCTTTGTGTTGACTGACATTCCGCTCCTTTTGTGACACTCTAAATGATGCCACTTATCCTCCAACACTGCATCTTCTTTGGGGTCAGGAGGCAGCATCACTTCCAGTTCCCAATGTCATGTCTTTACCCTGTTAGAATCATCTACATTGGTTTACAGTTGTAGCTAAGGGGAAGGAGACTACAGCAAACAAGTTTCCATGAACATCAATTACGAAAGAATACAGTGTTAAAACTCAACAGCTCAATGCATGAGAAAGCTTTGGGGTATGCTGTAACTTGAGAGGACAAAATCCAGAGAAGAGGCAGTGTAACCAAAAGCTTTTCTCTGGGGCCTACTGGACCATTTTCTCTCCAACTTGCCAGTCCCCACAACCATTTATAGAATAATCATTCACTCAGAGACGAATATTAATATAATTAATTGGCCAAAGGTTTAGGCAATAGCTGACTAGCTCTCTTTGACTAGCTCTCACTTGTAAATTAACCCATTTCTTTTTTCTTTTCCTTTTTTTTTTCTCCCTTGGTTTTTCTAGACAAGGTTTCTCTGCAGCTTTGGAGCCTACCTGCCGCGGAACTAGCTTTTGTAGAGCATGCTGGCCTCAAACTCACAGAGATCTGCCTGCCTCTGCCTCCCAAGTGCTGAGATTAAAGGTTTGTGCCACCACCACCGAGCGAATTAACCCACTTCTAATAATCTATGTATCGCCACCTCACAGTGGCATTTCCTTAGGTGTTCTAGCACCCTGATCTATGGACAGTTGACTGGCATCTCCCTTGACTCTGCCTCCTTTTTCTTTCTGTCTCTATTTTGATTTCCTGTCTAACTATATTCCATCCTGCCAGAGGCCAGAACAGCTTCTCTATTAACCAATAGGTAGAATACATAGATACAGTGTTCAGAAGGGCATCCCACAACAAGGCAACCATAAAGAGAGAAAAGACAGAAAGCTATAAATCTTTCGTCTCACAGATTTGACCTATCAGGGGCATGACACAAAAGCTGCATCTCAACAGTGAGCATAGGAAACGGATTACACTGAGGCTGAGGGTTACCACTGTGTGGATTAGATTTAATCAAATGTTTTCCCTTCGCAGATTAATAAAAGTCATATAATTTTGCCTCCTTGGTATATTAGTGAAGTAGGTTACACATTTGAGTTTGGTAATATATCTAGTCTTATAGTTCTGTAATAAAATTTACTAACTCATGTCATACTGTTGTTCTTAATATTATTTAATTCTAATTTGTAATACTTGGTGAAGAGATTTTTTTTTCTCACCCGAGCTCACTAGGAATAATGTGTCAATTTTTTTCCTGCTGTTAAAATAAAACTCTCATAAAGAAAATTGGGCTTTGTTGTCTTCTCTGGATTCTCTTGGAGAAAATGTGAATTTTTTAAAACCTTCCTCAGTCAATTATCTAGTGGATCAATATATGGATATTTTTAGTGGTGTTTTATATTAGGACTTTGATTTCATTGTTAGTGAGAGTCATCTTCAAATTTTCATTTCTCATACTTTGTGTCTGGTGAAAGTTTATATTGTCATTTTTGCCCAATGCATACAATTATATAAATTTTATATCTGTAAGTTCTCATAAATACTCTCTTATTGAACTATTCATGTTTAGAATGCCCCAAAAATACTCTATATTTCCTTCCTAGTATTTACAATTTATAAGCTTAAACTTTGGCTAACGTTAACATATTAAATTTATTGATACTTTTGATTAGTCACTTATTTTCATTTATTTATCTTCCCATTTGTTTTTTTAGTATATTATATTCTATTTAATTTATTTATGTTCTTTATTGTCTGGTGGTATGAATATAGACTGTAGGTTCAGATGTTTAGTTCTTGTAGCTTTTGCACTTGGTTCTGTATATTTCTTCTCGCAGGCAAAAGGGAAAAAATGTAAATACTTATTTCAATTCAGCTACTTCAACAAATATCAATAGTTTAACTTCAAAATTGCTATTATATTTTAGGAGTGAAATATAATGTTGAAGTAGTTTGAAACACCTGACATTTAGGAACATTCAATGCATCCAAATATAAATGAACCCCCACTACATCAAGGTCCCTGCTGGATGCATAGTGTTACGTGTCAAATTGTGCTTTTATTCACTTTAAAGAACTGTAGTATATTTTCCTTGTTCAAGGCACAAACTCTATGCACACATTTCTGTATTAACATTTTCCACACGAATGTCCATCATAGCATTCTAAAGGACTCCTATATGTCCCTATATTCCACCTTAAATTCTGGGTGTGTCCTTCCAAAAGAAAAAAAAGAAGAGTAATTGAGGAGTAACTTTGGTTGCATCATTTTGTACCTTAATGTGGCAATGATTTTGTGTTGTGTCTACAACAAACCCTTCCATCCTATATTTAAAATAGCACTCATCTTCTAGACCCTTTGTCTCAAAATTAGTTTTTTTCCTGTATTTGGAAACTTCTTCTCACCCCAATCAAAATGACTACCATTAAGAAAAATAGCTATTTATCAGCTGTAGGATTTCTCTGGTGGAGTTTTGAGGGTCACTTATATACACTATCATATCATCTGCAAATAACAAAAGTTTGACTTCTTCCTTTCCAATTTAAATTCTCTTGATCTCCCTTTGTTGTCTTATTTCTATTGCTAAATTTTCAAAACCTATGTTGAAGAGATATGGAGAGAGTGGGCAGCCATGTCTTGTTCCTGAGTTTAGTAGAATGTTTTGTGTTTTTCTCCATTTAACTTAATGTTGACTGTTGGCTTACTGTACATTGCTTTTATTATATTTAGATATGTTCCTTGTATCCCTGATCTCTCC
>LOJH01023001.1:7360-19674 GCA_001685095.1 Ellobius talpinus | reverse complement strand
CATACATGCAGACAGAATATTGTATACATAATAAATAAATAAATATTAAAAAAATTCTGGCTATCAAATTGCCTGTTCAAAGTCCATATGCATTTTTAGGGTTGAAAATTTCTCTTAGGGATGGGGATGCCAGGCCTTGAGTTCCATCTTTAGCACCATAAATAATGCCTGGTAAATAAGCCAAACCAAACCAAACCAAACCAAACAGCGCTGTAAATGACACTGCAGAAAGTTGCTCCAGCTTATCCTGCCATAGCCGGTGAGCATACATTTCTCTGCTCCCATGTTGACCCTGCTTAAGGCTCTTCATCTGGGTAATCTGATTAAAATCTACTTTTTGTATATCTTTGATTACTGTTGAAACTGAATAAAGAGTGTTTCCTATGTTGATGGCCCATCCATATTTCTTCTGTTAAGGCCAGGGAACCTTGACAAAGACTCTTCCTTGTTTTCGGTTCTTGAAATAACCATCTTCACCCTTCCCAGTTCTGTTTGGCTGCAGCAAGGGTGGGACCGCGCGTTCATATTCCTTTAGGTCCCCTCCTGGTGATTCTGATGCACGCAGAAATGCTAATCTAGGCCACTCATCTCTTCAAGGCAAGAATGTCCCTTAGCTACATCTCTGACAAAGGCTTGTTTGGGTTCTCCTGAGCCCCCTCTTCACGTTAGAAGGTTGTGTTGGAAAACTTAAGCTGAAATTCACTCTCCTGAGTTCTATGCTGGCCTGCACCAAACTCCACTGTTTGGAGCGACATAGAATGTTTGCTTCCTCTTTCACAAGACAACCCTTGACATGTGGGGACCACCACTATGCCATTTGAAATTGCACTCTTCTCAAGGCCAGAGAGCCTTAATTGCTTTCCTTCATTTCCCACATGACTTGGTTTCGTGATTCTTCACGTCGTAGTCATTCTGTTTGACTCTGATCCAAGTGTTCAGTGTCCTCCTGAATAGCAGCAGCAGAGCACCAGGACTAGAGTGAGGCCTGGGGCCTGGTCCCAAGTCTGGCTTCTGTTGCCACTTGCATTGTGAATGAAGGCAGGTAACTTTGTCTGTGAAATGGGGACAGACAAAAGTAGCTCCCTTGTGAGGAGTAAAGAAATAATGTATGAAAATGGCTGGTGTATACAGGTGGTTCATAGGGTTTTAAAATGAAGGTCGAGGGAGAGGCAGTTTTCCTGGTAAGTCGACCACATTCCAGTGGAAGACCACACATTAAAGAACATCTGAGCAGCCCAAAGTGGTCTTAATTGGTTTAAAGTAAAAAGGACACAAAGTTGAGTGGATAGGGACGGGAGTGTAGATCTGGGAAGAGTTGGGGGAGGAGATGAACATGGTCAAAGAACATTATATGAAACCCTCAAAGAACTAAAAAAAGAAAACTAAGACAAATTGAAAAATAAATAAAGAGAAGGTTGGGGGGGTGGAAATGCCTCAGTGTCTGCCACAGAATGTTCCCTACTCATTCTGGGTCTGAGTCCATCACATGGCACCTGGAATGCAGTAGGCAGACAGTTTACATTTTGTGTATCTTGGGAGAAGAGCCTGGAGGCAGGAGACTAGTGAAAATATAGAGTCCAGGAGAGTGATAACAACGGGTTTAACCAACAAAGGCCTTAGCTGAGGCAGTGAGGATGGAGATAAGAGACAGTTCAGGATAACATCTATAGCATTAGGTGATTGTTGACAGGGGAGTGGGAGCAAGGGGGAAGGGAAACAAAGGGGAGGAAGAGAGAGGTGGAGTCAAGCTAAAGTTGAGGTTTGTAACAGCTCCGGGGGAGCAGAAGGAAGGTGATGGAGGAAGGGCAGAGAAAACGAGCAAGCTCTGTTTGAGAAAACTGTGAGGGCAAAGCCAGGTTTGGTGAGAACATTCTAAGGGGAGGCTGAGCAGGGAGAGTTGTGTTTTGGCAGAAGCCTGGGGTTCTTGAGGGCAGAGAGGAAAGTGTTCCAAGTGGAATCAGGAAAGGACCAGGGCTCACGGACAGAGATTAGATTGTAGGTGTGATTAGCTGGTGGAAGAGGCTTGCCCCTCTGGGGGTGATTAGGAAGGAGAAGGCAGGGTGGGGAAGAATAACCTGGAGGCTAGCTCTAGACTTCCCATTAAAATGATAGTAGAAGTACACACACACATACACACACACACACACACACACACACACACACACTGGTGGGGTGGTGAGAGCTTGTTTTAGTAGTTGGCCTTAACAGATCATGGGAACAAGGAACTAGTCAGATTCCTCTGGGTGCCCAGAGAGGCTAATGTACTAGTCTACCCTTCAGGTACTCCAATTCAGACATGAAGATGGGATACCCAGTAATAACTGATGTACAGAAGAAGGAAAGCAGTGAGGATGCCATGGCTATGGTACTGCATTCTAGTTTCAGCTGGTTTATCCTGTCCCCCTTGTCCCCCTCACCAGTACTTCGTGATCGGTTACATTTGTTAAGACCTTAGTAGGCCCTTCTTGTCTTAACAAGGCCAAAGAGGCTTTTACTCATGACCACTGTTAATCTCTGTGGCTTTTCCTGTGGAGTTCCCTCCCCCCCATGCTTTCTGGGAAACAGTTAACAGTAAGAGTTAGCGGTAACTTGTAATGGTGAGAAATTTGCCGAGCTCACCTTGGCGTTCCCTGGCTTGACCTCTGCGGCCCCACACAGTGGTTGTTACCACTCAAAATTCCACACACCTGCTTTTAAATTCATGAATTTAACATATTAAAATTGTTATTTCTCTGTGTGTGCATGCATGCACGCGCACCTAAGTATGGCATGATGTGCCTGTGAAGGTCAGATAGCTTGCTGGAGTTGTTTCTTTCCTTCTACCATGTGAGTTTCTGAGATTGAACTCAGGTCAGCAGGCTTTGGTGTAGTATGCCTTATCCTGCTGAGCCATCTTGCTAGCCTACTCTTGCTTTTAAAAAATATTTAACTTTGAAGTCATTTTGAGAACTTCATACTTGAGCAGTGCATCGACGTAACTCCTATCACTCTTAACTCTCCAACTCCTCCCATTTACCCCCAAATTCTTTACCTCTTCTTTAGTTATTGCACACACACACACACACACACACACACAGAGACATACAGCCTACGGAGTACATTTAGTGTTACAACTTATTACAGAGGATTGATTCACCTGCTGAATTTTTTTCCCTCCTGAGATACAGAATCATCAACAAGATATGCTGAAAAATGTATTCGTAGTCTCTAAATTTTATTTACCACTGAAACCGGAAACCACGGGAGGGAGGGAGCTCAAGCAGTTCCTCCTTTCTTATGGTTTTTGTTTAGTTTTATGATTTGTACTTTTAGAATAAGTTTATGGGTACTTATGGGTACTTTTAGAATAAGTTTCTCCTTGGGATTTAGAGCTCATAATTTCCTATAGATTTTGCCAGGAGGGCGGAAGAATTCCAGGCTAATATTGGTCTGCTATTTGTATCAGCCTGGAGCCAGATGCCGTTTTGATTCTTTGCACAGCCCCACCCCGGAGGCTTCCTGAGCAGAGACTGGAGTGGGGCAAAGGGACCTTCTTACTAAGCTGCTACTGCCTCTAAGCCCATGCTCGTTAGAGTTCCGGGTGAGAGCCCGAGTTTTGGGAGCACACCACAGACGTGCTCAGAGTTCAGCCCAACTGCTTGCTGGCGGGCTGACATTAGGCCAGTGCGTGTAGAACACATCAGTGAGAACATATGATCTGCATGAATGTTGTGTCGGGGGAGATAGCTTGGTCAGTAAAATGCTTAGATGAGGACATGACCTTGATCCCCAGAACCCACAGGAGAAAAGTCAGGTGTGGTGGTGCACCCTTGTCTCCACAGGTCTAGGGAGGTAGAGACAGGTGGCCCACGGCCTACTTAGTGAGCTCTAGGCCAGTGAGAGACGGTTGGGAGGGAGGGAGGGAGGAGGAAAAGACAGACTATGAAAATGAACCCGAGAAACCACAACCCTGCCTGTTCTTTGGCCTCCATATGCATGTGCATGCATGCACATTCTCACCTCCCTGTATACACCTGTGCATACGCATATATGCACAGATTCACACAAAGCGTGCCTTGTTGCTTCTCACAGGCTTTATATCCTTTTCTGTGGTGTCGGAGATAGAAAGGGCCTCACAGATGCTAAACTCGTGTGCTCCCTCTGAGCTCCAGACATCACCCCAATATCCTGTCCTAGTCTGCTAGTCAGGCTTAGTAATAGCAGGCTGGCTTTGTTAAGGGGGGCGTATCCAGCTTCCCGGTCACGGCAATCATTTGAGCTCCACATGGTTTCTTTATTGTTCATCCACAACCTTGCATAATCACACCTATCTTTTGCTCTGAATGATTTCCTGTGATTCTTGGCTACTTGAGTTTTTATTGCCCATGTAGTTTATCATCGCCAGGAAGTTTCTCCCTGCTTTCCTGACAGCTCCTGATGGACCGTAAATGTTTCAAGATGGTGAAAAGGGTTAGGAGGAGATGTTTAGGGTCTTCAGTGTCCCCACCATATTGTTTTCTCTAGTGACTGGCCAGATTTTACTGGGCAAGATGCAGCTGGAGATATTCTGAAGTCCCTGGACAGAGTATCTTTATCTGAAGCATTTCAGTGCATTGCGACAGAAGTCCAGCAAGTTCCTTTGCATGGAATGTTTTTCAGAAGATGGCCTTATATTTCCATATCCCCATTAAAAATACTGATTTGATTTTATGTGTATGGGTATTTTGCCTACATGTGCATGCATATCTCCTGGAACTGGAGTTACGGACAGTTGTGAGCCACTATGTGGTTGCTGGGAATCGAACCCAGGTCCCCTAGAGGAGCAACCAGCACTCTTAAGTGCTGAGTGATTGCTCCAGTCCCATTAGGACCCCAATTTTAAGAAGCGTTCAAAAGACTGTTATGTCTGTGATGTCATAAGGTTACGGGTCACTGTTAAACACATTCCATGTTGTCATCACTTTAAATAGAGAAACAGAGGCCTGGTTTCTGGTGAGACAGCCACAGGCCATCTGTCATTTCCAAGTGACTGGGCAGGTAATGAACTCCAGGTTTCTCTGTGCAGCCATGTGGAAAAGCACCCGTGGCGTGCCTACCGGATTACACAAGCAAGCAGGGGAAAGAAACTTTTCTTGTGTGGCTTGCTGATGGCTTATGGGAAGCCATATTTATTTCCAAACAAGCTTGCTTTCTTTAGTGGGAAGGTAGAACTTAAGGGCAAGATTATTTTTTGAAATTTGGTGAACTGCTTTTAGTTTGCTGTTCATTTCTTTACTATTTGAATAAATATACAGTAAAAGAACACTCTAGAACTTTAGCCCTGCAAAGGTACCTGGGATCGTTTTCATGGAACTCCTTTTAGGTTACCACTATCCAAAAATAACATAATATATATTTCTTTCCATGCCTTTTCTATTAGGAGTTTAGTTTTCTCCCTTGAGAAATGGCCAGCTTTATACCTTACAAGGTCTGTTGGCTCAGTGTTCCCAAACACATGGAGCAGTTCTGTTGGCATGGCCAGTTTCTTTTCACAGGCTAGCGAGTTCCCAGTGCACCAGATGACTACCTAGAGACCTGAAGGAAGGAATGCCACCTTCTGAGGTGTCTTCCTGACTATCAAGAAATGGCTGACATCCAAGGAGACTTGGCATCAACTGTTGTGTAAACTGCACTGAATTGTTCTTTAAGATCTCACAGGGGCCAGTGGTTCTCATTTGGGCCCTTTGGAGAGCTTATGACACACTCTACCACTCCAGAAGCGAAGACTGCTCTCCTTTCAAACTTGGCCCCAGGAGACTTGTTCTGTCACTTCTAGTGACTGACCTGACTGCACACAGAGGAAGCTGGCCACAGTCTGTCCCTTCCAAATACTCTGTCAGAATTCTCACTAATACCACCAAAGTGTTGCCAAAGTGAATTCGCTAAGTTTTCTAATATATACCCACACGAGCTTTCTCCTTGCTTCTCTCCCTCCTTCCTTTCTCTACTTAGAGTCCAGTCTTGCTAAAATACTGGAAGCATCAAGCGTTTCTCACATTCTGTGTTCAGGTCCTAGGTTTCAAGTTGTCTAAGCTGCTGGTTGTACTCTGTATGTTTGTGTGTATTTATTTATTTGCTTCTGTTTATTTCTCCATCCATTCACTTACTTGGAGACAGGGTCTCATGTAGCCTAGGCTGACCTCAAACTTAAAAAGAAAATATCATCAGGTAGTGGTGGTGCACATATTTAATCCCAGTATTCAGGAGGCAGAGGCAGGCGGATCTTTATGAGTTCAAGACCTGGTCTGCAGAGTGAGTTCCAGGACAGCCAGGACTGAACAGTGATGCTTTGTCTCAAACACAAAACAAAGGTGTGTGTGTATGTGTGTGTTATGAGAGAGAGAGAGAGAGACAGACAGACAGAGACAGAGAGAGAGTGCATACTCCTTCTACAGTGCTCAATAGCGGTCAGAGGACAACCTCCATCTATCATGAAGGCCTCAGGGATTGAAATTAGATCATCAGGCTTGCAGCAATTCTTTTAACTCTGAGCCATTTTGCTGACCCTAGTCTCAAACTCGTAGTAGCTAAAGCAACCTTGAATTTCTAATCCTTTGTCTCAGCCTCCCAAGTGCAGAGGTTACCGGTGGACACCGTCACAGCCAGCTCTATTTTACCAGTCATTTATTTTGCTGGTACTAAGGACTGAATCTAGGACCCAGGGTATTCTAGGCAAGTGTTCCCCCACTGGACTAGCCCCAGCTCTAGATTTACCTTTAAGTTTTGGACAGGATCTTAATAAGTTGCCCAGGCTGGCCTTGAACTCATTCTTTAGTCTAGGCACATCTTGAACTAGTGGCCTTCCTGCTTTTAGCCTTTTGAGCAGCTGGGGTGACAGATCTGTGCTGCCAGACCCAACATCAACCCTGTCTTTAAAATTAACTTCTAGTTATCTAGTTATTGGGTTCTGGTGTTACTTTTTTCCACTGTGTGTGTGTGTGTGTTGCCAGATATGAAACCAACAGACTCCCATACATTGAACAGGTCATCTACCCTGTACCAAATTTCCAGTTCCTCTGTCCCTAACCCGGTCCCCTTACCCACCCATATCTGAGCCCCTACTTGGTTTCCTGGCAGGTTACCATGATGTTCTTCTACAAGTGGCTTCTTGTCATACTGCTAGGTCTCCTGAGCAGGGATGCTGTGCCTTTACCATGCTTCTGCAGCTGCGCAGCCTTAGCTCTGTACAGTGGAATTAGGGAGGGAGGAGCTACTTAGCAAACTCAGAGGAGGCTGAGTGACCAGGGGAGGTGGTCCAGCAGATGGGCCTTATTGAGAGCTGGACAGCAGCAGTACACATGGTGGATCAGTTTTCCATTTCTGCTTTAGTATATTGTCACAAAGTTAGTGTCTTCAAAGTACAGATTTTTTATTTATTTTTTATCGTTTGTTTGTTTGTTTTTCTGAGACAGGGTTTCTCTGTGTAACCACCCTGGGGCTGTCCTAGAACTCACTCTGTAGACCAGGCTGACCCCAACCTCACTGAGATCCTCCTGTCTTTGCCTCCAGAGTTCTGGGTTTGAAGGTGTGTGTCACCACCGCTCAGCTTATTTGTAATAAATTTATTTATTTTGAAAATAAATTTTGTCATGCAATATATTCTGATTTGAGGTTCCCTTTTCTAACTCCTCCCAGATCCTTCCTACTTTCCCACCCACCCAAATCCCAAATCCATATTCTTTCTTTCATTAGAAAACAAGCCTATGATGATGATGATGATGATGATGATGATGATAATGAACCAAAGCAGAATATGACAATACAAACAAACAGGAAAGAGCCAAAGAAAAGTACACAAGAAACTCATATAGATGCACACACACATATTCACATAACACAGAAAGTCCATAAAAATACAAAACCAGAAACCATAATATGTAAGCAAAAGACCTATAAGGTAAAAAAGAAAATCCCCAAAGTATTATGAGACAAAAAAATCTCCAAAAATGCCAGTGAAACTAGGAGGTGGTGGCGCACACCTTTAATCCCAGCACTCAGGAAGCAGAAGCAAGCAGATCTCTGTGAGATTGAGGCCAGCCTGGTCTACAAGAGCTAGTTCCAGGAAGGCTCCAAAGCTACAGAGAAACCCTGTCTCAACCAAAACAAACAAAACAAAAATACGATTGAGTTTTGTGTTAGGCATCAATTGCTTGGCATGAGGCCTGCCCTTAAGTGTGGTTTGTATGCCCAAAGAGACTGTTGGTGAAAACAAATTTTTTCTTTGCGAGTGGTTGTCCATTGGAGATAGCTTCTGAGTTGGGGATGGGGGTTTGTGTCTACTTCCCCTCTCAGGGCTGGCTTCCCATCTGACTTGCAGCTGTGCAGGCCCTGTGCCTGCTGCCACAGTCTCTGGGTGTCCATAGTTGTGTTAGAAGGCCACGGTTCCTCTGTGTCCTCCATCCCCTCTGGTGGAGCCCTGAGGGGAGGAAGTTGTTGGAGACAGCCCAGTTAGGATGGAGTGTTCCAAGGTCTGTCCCTCTGCCCGTTGTCTGGCTGTGGGTGTCTGTGTTTGTTCCTACTGTCCTTACTGTTTCTAATGCAGGGGAAGCTCCTGTGTGGAGGGCTGAGCACAGCACTTATCAATGAGTATAGCAGAATAGCATTCAGAGTCATTTTAGCTCTACGTTCATTTTATTGCTACCTTACTTTAGCACAGTGCTTCTCAACCTTCCCAATGCTGGAGCCCTTTAATACAGTTCCTCATGTTGTGATGAGCCCCCCAGCCATTATTTTGTTGCTACTTCATAATTGTCACGTTGCTACTGTTATGAATCATAATGTAAATATCTGATAGGCAGGATATCTGCTACAGGACCCTAAGAGGGTTGTGAACCACAAGTTGAGAGCTGCTGCTTTAGCAGAACAGTGAATAGTATTTGGTTTTCCCCTTGATTGATGGCCTCGCTAGTCTTAGGAAGAGCACAGACTTTTTATAGTTCTGGAGGTCACAAGTCTGACACAGTATTCACTGGGATGAAACCAAGGTTTGGGAAATTGGCATGGCCTTTAGGAGCTCTAGAGGAGAGTTCCGTATGTTGCCTTCTTTTCCAGTTTCCAGAAGCTTCCTGCATTCTCTGGCACACGATCTCTGTGTCCATCTTCAACAGAGCAATGGCTGGCCATGTTCCACTCACAGCCCCCTGCCTCTGCATCTATCCTCACACTCTCTTATCTGCCTCTGATTAGCCGGTCTCCCTCTTTCATCCTAAGGCCCCTCACTTTGTTTTCATGGTACTGGTGATTGGAAGCATGGCCTCGCACGTGCCATGCTGGACAACTATGCTACACTTCAAGCCACATAGAAGAACCTTTGGGAGGACTTTGGTCCCACCTGGACAACCCAGCATGGTCTTCCCATCTCAAAATCCTCAACTTTATCACATCTGCAGTTTAATGCATAAAGTCAATATTCCCCGATTTGAGGGACTGAGATGCAGCCATGTTTGGGGAGCCATTGTGTTTCTTCAACTTCATGAAGTGTTGCTCTAGGTTGATGAATAGGTGGGCTACTGATGAGTTGGTGAGGTCAGGTAGGGTCCTGACTTTATGATGGGAGCGAAAACCGGACATTGATCTGAGAGACTAGTGAACAGTGAACTAGGTGCAGATGCCTTCCCAGTATCCTACTGAAGGAGCATGATCCCTTTTGAGAATCTTAGCTGAAGGAAAGCAATACAGGTTTGTCATCTGTGGTTTCCATTCACGCGTTTTCTGAAATTCTTCCTGACTAATTATTTTCCCCACAGAGTCTGGAGTTCTTATAGAGGGCACTGCTTTCAGACTTGAGGTGTTTCGGGATACAAGTTGGCCAGACACATGCAGGCACTTAGCCAGTTGAGGCCTATGGAATTTTCCACTCTCGGCAAAGGAAAAGAGGAAAGCAGTAGGGGTATGGAGGTGTGTGGGGAGGGGGTGTAGATGTGTGTGCAGGAGACATGCTGAAGAGAGAAAGGGATGGTTTCACATCACAGCGAGTAACTGGCTGGCATGTCCCAAGATGCTTCTCGTATATCGTCTGTAAGAGATAGTTCACCTAGGCTGAAGGTCACCTTAGATGGAGCCACATCCTCCTGAATTCTCAAGGTAACCACAGGACCCCTTGTAGACAGGTCGGAGAAGGCGGAGGAAAAGACCGGGAAATCTCTGAGTTCCTTCTTGACTTCATGGGGATTTTAACTGAGACATAAATCGAAACTTCCTCTCCTTCCTCTCCCTGCGTAATTCAGTCCCTACCATTTTAGAGAGATGCACCACAAAAGCTTCCTGGCTGCTTTGGTTTCAGCCTCCTCACACTGCGCTCCGCAGTATAATATCCGTGATGGTCTGATGGCACAGAGCCTTGCAGCTCTGGGGAAGCACTCTGTCATAGATGGGGGTTGTGCTTGCCGTTTTTACAGCAGCTCCAGTTGGCCTCGGCTGCATTTCTCCCTGGCTCAACCCATCCTTTTACGGTCCTTGGGTAATGGATCTGGCTGTGCATTGAAAAGCCTTATGAAAAGGTCCAGGAAAATCACAGATTTTGTTTCAAAATCTGGAGCAATGAAATGTCCAGAAACTCTCTTCACTTTTTTCTATTCCATGTTTTTTTTTTTCTTGGGCTCTGCCATGGGAAAATAATTTCCATTCTTTCTAGCCAACTTAAGATAAATCTTCAGGTATTTTCAGTGGGTTTGTATTAAGTGGTCCACTATTCTGTAAGAGTAATCTACTAATTTTTAAATGTGCAGGTGTATTAACTATAGCCCTATTGGGGACTTATTTAGAAAGACTTCTAATATGGTATGCATTTTATTTAAGTTATGGGTCATTTTCCTTCATATTGGACTTGAATTTTTGGTTTGTTTTCCTAATATACTGGTCTCTGTTATGGGGGTCTCCCCTTTTCTGCTTGTCTTCCACGGAACTCCATGACTTACAGGTAGTGTCCACTACATCAATGAATTTCAGGACAGACTTGATACCTTCAACACCTGGAACTTCTTGGCCTGTGGTAGATAGCAGAAGAAAGTCAAAAACCACGTATTGATGGAGAGTGTGCTGACTGACAAAAAAGATATGTTGTGAGGTTGTAGATAGCTGCATTGGCTGATGGTCAATACAGATGCTTTCATTCACTATCTGATGCTAAAGTCCCAAGGGGCATGCTTTTAGAGCAGTTGCCTGAACTGTACAGAAGCAGAGTTTCTATTTCCACAGGTTTATTTATAATGGACTAAATCTATTTAGAGTGAAGGTATGGACATGAGAGAAGGCAAGAGGATATAATCTGAGGGAACTAAATGATCTTTGTGCACCACGGTAGACCAAAAGTCCAGAGATTAAAATAGTAGTGCCCTTCAATGGGGGTAGCAGCCTAGTTTTAGAGAGGCAGACAGGAAGGAATGAGAAGCTCTAGAGCTAGCTAGGAGGAATGGCTTGGGGATTAGACAGGTGGCCAAGCCTAAAGATGCTGCGTGCTGTCAGTCAGCAGAATTCAAGACCCCCAATCAGTTAGCTGAGAGATTTCAAAAGTCCTTGTTCTCCATTTTATATTACAAGTGGAGACCAACTGTCCAGTTCCAATAGAAGTCAGAGTTTATGGACCAGCAGACACCTCCCTGTGCAAGACTTTTGGGAGCCAAGGGTGGAAGGACTCTGGCGCAAGGCATGCCTGCCTCTCTTCCTTCATCCTAGCTTTTCTTAGCTCCGACTGGCAACTTCTCACACCTATTCCAAACCTGTATTTCTTAAGGCAGCAAACCCTGCTGGACAAGAATGGCAGCAAGTGGAGATGGAACCTCCAAGCCATTGGAACTCTGAAGAACAGCCCTCCTGGGACTGGCTTCCTTTTACTGTTTTCTTTCTGTCCTAAACCACTTTCTTCTCTTTTCTGACTTCTACTTCATGCTCATTGCTCTCCTGTTCTCTCCTCATTACCCCTGCACCTCAGGTGTTGGCAGCTTGTGTGTGCAGAAGGCATTCCACCACTGAGTTACGTTCCCGCCCTTTCTCATGTGCACACTCTCCTATTGATGGTCCCCGTATTCCCCTCTCTGCACTGCAAATCTGGATCCTCTCAGCTCCTCCTCATGGCCTCCCTTCTTCCCTGTCCATCAAGATATCATTATTCTAGCGTGGGCACATTCCTACTTTCTCTCTCTCTCTCCCTCTCTCTCCCTCTCTCCCTCCTTCCTTCCTCTCTCCTTCCCTAATGCTAGGAGGACAGGTAGGCACCACCACATGCAGATCCCACTTTCCCCTGCCCCATCTTCTCTCTCTCTCTCTCTCTCTCTCTCTCTCTCTCTCTCTCTCTCTCT
>LOJH01023000.1:0-18032 GCA_001685095.1 Ellobius talpinus | reverse complement strand
CATCTGTAATGGGGTCTGGTGCCCTCTTCTGGCCTGCAGACATACACACAGAGAACATTGTATACATAATAAATAAATAAATATTTAAAAAAAAGGTTCTGGTGGCATTTGAACAAGGTTAAGGGAAATGAAAAGATTTGTCTAAAATTCTGTATTGAGGATGGAATTCATAACTGTGCCGTCATGCTGAGCATAAAAAGAAAGGCGTGTGGGTATAAGGGGGAGTCTGCTGTGTGCAGCCCGAGCATCCCACTCAGTTGGCAGGATCAGGGGTCTCCAGTGCCCTCAGCAAACAGGTGTGAACAGCGCAGGTAGGATGGCTCAGACTCTGGGACAAGATGGAGATCAGAGTTTTAATCAAAGGACACAGCAAGGAGCTGCTCTGGAGCAACTGAGCATCTTACCCTGCATCTGCAGCACCTACACAGCAGGGGCCTCCCAGCTCTGCAGTGGTGGCTGATGGGGGGAGGAGCTAGCTTTTCCTGACTCCCCATGTTCAGGAGGTCTTTGCTGTCTCTGGTGTGACAGTGTGTCTGTGAGGTTTGCTTTTCTCTGTGTTTACCCAATGTAGAAGAGCTGAAAAACTTAACGCAGACATGTTAATCATCTGATTCTATCGATTTTAAATCGTATGTTTATTCCAGCATGCCATTTAAAGCTTCCATGACTGTTGTAACTGATACACAAATATGCAATCATGGTTTTCCTTTGTGCTTCTGTGCAAAGCTTAAATCGGGAGGGGGTAAAATCAGCTGGACACCAAGCAGATTCCTAAAAGACAAAGCGATCTGTTACCCTGGTGTCAGTGAATTTGTCAGTCTGGTGGTTCAGTTTTGGTAACCTTGAGTCTTCAGCAGGTGACTTGGTTCATTCATAAAGTATGCGCAGCTTTTATTAGCCCAGAACTCCCTGCCGGCCCATGATCAGTATTCCCATAAGCCTGGTCACTGTTTATGTTTTCCTAGGATTTTCACCTCTTCGACTTCCAAACTTGCTGTATTTATTCTTTTATTTGACAAATGCTAATTTGAGTGCCTTATGTATATGGACACTGTGCTGAGCTCTGCAAATTCAGGTGTTAGGAAAGCAGACAGGGGCCTACCTCCCGTGGCACTTGAGGCATATCCATTCAGTTTGAATTTCCCTTATTGATGCCTGTAGAATGCTTTTCCTCATAAGACATTTGCCTGTGTAGTAAAAGTCCCAGTGCTAATACCGCCTTTACTCTGGCTTTGCTGTTTCTACTAGACAGCACACATTTCCTGATCTAGAAGGGAGATGCCTTCTAGAACTGAATAAGGAGGTGACTCGAGGCCCAGATTGCCTAAATAAATTTCACACTGAGAATTATAACCTACCGCACAGGATCTAAAAATACAAGCACCAGGATCAGATGCCCAGAACTGAGTCCTGGCTCCAGTCATTGACTGAGATTGTTGGCACATTGCTTAACTTTTCTGAGTCTTAGTTTATGGATTTGTGAAGTTAAGACAAATCTTATTTCCTGACTGATGGTGCTATACATGTGTGGTTAAAAAATGAAACAGCACATGAAAACATTTAACAGAAACCCTGAGAAGGTATAAGAAATTAATGCTGTTTTATTTCCCATGATATTGAACTCATTGTATTAACTGTTGCTCTTCACAACCTAGTGTTTGGTTTTTGCTTTTATTTGTATTGAATCACGCAGTAAATACTTTCAAATAGGGAAATGACGTAGCAGCATGGTCTACCTTCTACAAAAGGTCAGTGCCTCCAGCATGAGCAGGGGGAAAGGAAAAAATGAGGGCATGTCTAAGAAGAGCATATGTAGTTGGATTATAATTAAATGCCCAGTTTTAGAGGTCCAGAGTGTTAATGTACTTTTCAAAAGTATAAATCAAAGTACAGTGTTCTATTTATCTTATAGAACTGAAAACCTATCTCTGAGAATCTAAAGAAAAGTCAATTTTATATACATTTGATGCCATTTTGTAACCTGAAGTCACCAGTGTTCTATGATAATGTCAGCCTTAACTCTGAAACTGTAAACAAAGGTCAAGAGGTGGGCGCTGGCATCTGTACTTCCCCATGCTTAGGAGTCAGGTCCTCCAGTGGCCTTGTGTCAGGAGATGGGCTGTTCATGGTTCCTGATGTGGTTTTTACTAACAACAAACCAACATAGTAGAACTGTAAAGAAGCAGCTCCAAACCAAAGCTGCTTTCTGCTTAAAGCTGTTTGTGTAATTGCAGGGTGTAGGAAAAAACAAGATCGTGGACCGGTTCCTTCACCTGCTCAACAGACCCCGAGAATACATCCAGCTGCACAGGTAGGAGAATCAGGCACAAGCCCTTGCGCTGATTAATCATCTATCTCCTACTGTGAATTAAATATACTTCCTTAAAAGCCTGCTTTATAAGCTAGCTTCCTTCCCATTCCTCCTGCTCGTAGCTCCACTCACTTTAAAAGATGGTAAAAGACAAAAGGGGGGTTTAGGGTAAGAGCACTGGCTGCTCTTGCAGAGGACCCGGGTTCTGCTCCCAGCACCCATGTGGTGGCTCACAATCACTTTTAGCTCCAATCTAGAGGGTTTGGCCCCTTCTTCTGGCCTCTGAACATACGTGGTATATATACTCAGGCACATACATACACATAAATAAATAAATAAACTTTTTAAAAAGGTAATAAAAACCATGCAAAATTTGTTTTTAAATTGACTTATACCTTATAAGTATGAATGAATAGATATTTTGTGGATAGAGGAATGAAGTTGATGTCATCAACATCAAGGCACTCAAGTTAGAAGGGAGATATGTGGAGGCCAAGCCTCTGCTGCTCTTCAGAAACTGAGTTAGTGTACAGGGAGGAACAACACGTTCTGGCCCCGTGTGAGATAGGTACACAGACTATGGGAGGGGCTTCGTACTTCTTGGCTTAAGATACTGTGTGAATAATTTTTTGTGGTTGGAATATTGGTTCAGGGATAACTTTTAAGCAAATGAAATTTCTCAGCATGAGTAATTTTAAGCTTTAGCTGTGGATTGGTTTTCATTTTAGAAATAAAATGCAGGCAGCAGATCTACTAGAAGCTAAGTACTTCAGGGGACAAGAAATATACCAAGTATTGAGCAGTGTAAGATTAGTGTGAATTATTGTTGTTCTGATCCCAGTAACAAAGGCTATGTCAGGGAAAGAACACTGGACTGCATTAAAAGAATGAATTTCTAGTTTGAGTTCTTTTTGCTAAATAATTGATTTCCTGAGAGAAATTTTTAGAAGAAAAAGAACAGTTAACAGGTCAAAGGACAGAGAGAAAAGGACTGAAACGAAGTTGAGATGATAAAACCAAAGCAAAATTTCCCCGTTGGATTTATACTGCTGGCTAGCCCTAGTACAGGAAGAGAGGTAGACCTGGAGCGACTCACAAGCCCAGGGAACAGAGCAGCCCTTTAAAAGTCTGTTGCTGTGGAATAATCCCTTTGTACACTGTGAAGATTTGTTGCTGTGATTGCTATAATAAAGAGCATACTGGCCTATAACTGGGCAGGATAAAGTCAGGTGGGAAAGCCAAACTGAGAATTGTGGGAAGAAGAGAGTGGAGTCTGGAGTTGCCAGCCAGACGCAGAGGGAGCAGGAGATGAAGTGCCACGTTAATAAAGGTATTATCATGTGGCATAGTGTAAATAAGGAATATGGGTTAACTTAAAATGCACGACTTAGTAATAAGCCTGAGCTATTGGCCGGGTATTTATAATTAAAATAAGCTTCAATATATTTACTTGAGAGTAGCTGTGGGACAGGAAAACTCAGCCTACAGTCTGTGAACTGAGCCTGCAGTGGGTGCTGTGGTGTAGACGGTAGCCTGTGCAGCATATACTTCAGAAGTGTGGTTGTTCATCCTTTTGATAGCTATTCTGGACTGGTCCTGCAAAGGTTAACAAGAAGCCATGAAGAACACAAACTTGCTAGTGGGGAGGTGGTGCACACCTGTAACCCGGTGCTGGGGAGGCTGAGGCAGAAGCCTGCTCGGTGTAGTGACCCCAACTCAACCAGAGGAAAGGAGGGCTAAAGGGTGACAAAGGAAAGAACCTAGCTCATTATTTTATTTTGGAGTTTCTTTCTCAAGCAGGATAACTGTAGGATTAAAGAAGATGGATATTTGGGATATGTCAAGGAATGCCTTGAAAAGATTAATCCTTCAACAGGCAATTACTGGACACAGAAAGAGGCAAAGGAATTAATAAATATGCACTTAAGATGATGGAATTAGCATGGAGCGATTATAAAATAGCTGCCGTAAATATTTTCAAGTATTTTAAAGGAGAACTGAGCAACAAGACAATAATAGGAATTCTCAACCCAGAAAGACAACCCTGAGAAAGGGCAGCATCATATATCAGCAGCTAGAGCCTCAAAGGTGGGGAGAGAGGAGAACAGACAAATACTTGACAAGATAACAGAAGAAAAGTCCCTGAATTTGATGTAATAACAGGAAATCACCAATAGCCCAATGCATCTCAGGCATGATAAACAGAAAAGGAAAACCACATCATAATCAGATGGTGAAAACAAAGAAAAACTCTTAAGGCCACTGAAATTGAAAAGACACATTGCATATAAGGGTGCAGTGATAAAAATGACAGTTGGCTTCTTATGAGCAGTAAATATGAGACGATTTGATAAAATGGTTGCTGTGTTGAGTAAAAGTTTTGAGTAGCTCATTAAGGAGAAATACACTGTAAATATAAAAGTATAGACCTTTTTAGAGCAACACATTTTCATCAACAAAGCTACATAATGAAAGATTTTAAAGTTTAGTATTTTCTATGGTTAGGGATACAAAAATCTTAATACAAAAATTTGTAGCAAGTAGTCACACACACAAAAAATCCAATGACAGGACCAAGAGGGTAGCTTAGGAGAGCATTCACCTCGTGAGAGCCAGGACCTGAGCTCAGTCCCTAGTATCCATGAGAACGCCAGGGATAGTGATTTGTGCTTGCCTTCCAGTACTTGGAGGTAGAGGGTAGGTCACGTCAGTGGGACTTCCTGGCCAGCCATCCTAGTTTGCAAGGCAACCTCCAAGCCAGTAAGAGCTGCTGTCTTAATAAATACATGAGTAAATAAATAATAGAAAATTTAAATTATGAATATGTATCAGCACACACACTAACACACACGTATACACTGATATGTAAAAGGATAATATGGGTTGGGGAGATGGCTCAGTGATTATAGCATTTTTGCCACACAAGCACAGCAGAGCTGGGATCCCTAGCCCCGCATAAATGCCAGATATGATAGCCTACCTGTAATTCCAGCCCTTGACAGGCAGAGACGAGAGGCCCAGAGCAAGCTGATGTTGGTAAATTTTCAGCTCAGTTGAGAGACCCTACCTCAGTGAGTAAGGTAGAGAGTAACCAAGGGAGACTACCAACATCAGCCTTAGGCCTCGGCAAGCACGTGCACAGACACAGTAGTAAACATGCACATACTCACTTTATACACAAAAAGGATGATGTGTAGTAACCGTATCGATGTAATCCCAGGAGTACAAGGTAATAATGGCCCTGCTTTTATTCCTGATTTTGTTGTTGTTGTTTGTTGGTTGGTTTGTTTTTGATCTGTCCTGGGATCACCTGTGTAGATCAGGCTGCCCTCGCACTCAGAGAGATCTGCCTGCCTCCGCCTCCCAGTACATGGATTAAAGACGTGCACCACCGTGCCCAGTTTATAGTCTTAGTCTTCTCGAAGAAACTACTTTTATTACGTTCCTCTTTCGTTTCAGTAATTGCTGATTTTGTCTTTATTATTTTGTTCTCATTTTTCTTTTGGACTTAATCTACTAGTTTAACTTCTAAATGCCTAAATCACTGTTTTTTTCAGCCCTCAAATTGTAACATGTGCATTTAAGTCCCTGAGTGCACTCAGGTCTCAGGTCCTTCACCTCTAAGCAAAGAGCACGGGCACAGTATTTGCAATGTCTCTGCTGGCCGGTATTTCAAGATAATAAAAATTTCAAAGCTAAAGTTTATAGTTTATTGTACCCATTGCTATATAATTGATGGATAATAGTGTTACAAACAAAATAAGCATTCATTTTATCAGGGCCTAGGCATTTCTATTCAACAACATTAATTATTGAACTTTTTGTGTAGAGGTCTCACTAATTAGACTGCACTTCCCACTAATTTCATCATAGGGGTTTTTCCTTTACATACAGCATTGGGGCTACATTTCATTCACATCAAGTTTAATGTACGCAGTTGCTTTGAGAGAAACAAATTTAAACGACCTAAAAGTAGCCATCTGAAAGAATGTTTAGGACTTCTCTGATGTGCAGATGATCACTTAAGATCTCTGCTGTGTTTATTGTGGCATCTTCTAATGGATTTCTGATGTAGCCACCTAATCGGTCCCGCTGTTTGGTTTATGGATGTCATGTGAACGAGATTAGTTACAAGAGCCATTCAGAACAATCCGATAAGTAAAGACGTGACACATTCAGGGTGTTGTTGAGCATGGTCTTAGGAGCTTGTGCTCTGATGATGACAGTGCATAAGCGAACACGCTAGCACTTCATGTATTTGGTTGGACTCAAGATGTCTGAAGAAGACTGACTTAAGAGAGTTAAAAGATTGATAGGTGCAGTTACTTTAATGGTAAAATTTCAACTGCAAGAGTCTATAGGGATATGTATACAGGGATTTGTGAAGTATATTATTCATTTTTATGATCTTATGTTAATTTGACATGAAAGAGGACATTGAATATTTAACTAATATAGTTCTTGAATAAAAATACATGTCTTTATTAAAATCAGATTAGCTGATTTTAGGTAGGGTGAGCTACCAGACTGTATTTCATTTGCTACCCTTCAGAAATAAAGATGAAGGCCAGGGCCACATTTGTATGATTTTTACTGTTGCTCTTTGGCTGCTTTTCTCATAGTAGAAATAGAGATCCGTGTCTCTAAGTGGAACTCTAACTTTTTATTGTTATTCAACTGTCCCCACTATGACAGTAATTCCCCAGCTTATTCCAGATTGGATGTCTCTGTATGTGAATGTGAATCCACTTTCTTTAGGCATTCAAAGTTTGGTCCATGGGTGACTTCTAGGTTAGCTTCACCGTCCATGCTGTCTTTTCCCGAGCACAGCCTTTGCTCTTTTCAACTTTTGTCCATCGCAGCCAGTTTGTACTGAGTTATGTACACAGAAATACTATGCGTTTGAGACAACAAAATCTGCCCTCACAAATTTCTGTGTGATTTTAAACTCCTTGAGTCCTGCTTTCTGTGTATATCATAGTGATTTCTCCCAGGGTGTCTAAGAAGATTAAAAATAAGAATACGTACAGCAGGCTTACCATGGCGTCAGGCACTTGAAGATGTCTTAATGCTGAGCATCAGGCTAAACCAATAGATGTTCTGCTATTGGTTTACATCATACAGGTAGAATGTTCCTAGTCCACAAATCTAAGATTAGAAATGCTCCGAAATCCAGAGTGTTTTGAAATCTGACATGACGTGACACAGCAAAGTGTTCTGGAGAAGGTGCCGCTCATGCTGAGTCGTCAGGAATAATGAGACGTTTTTCTGATTAGAAAAGAAACAGGCCTTCTCTTGTTGAAGAGAAGGCTTATGTGAATTCCAGAAAGAAACACTGCTTGAGGGAGAGAGGAGCAGGGGGAGAGAATATGAATGAATGGTGTGTGTGTATGTGTGTGTGCGCACGCGCTTGAGTGTGTGCTTGCGTGCGTGCGTGCATGCGTGAAAGACCACGTACAGGCTTACAGGCTCATGAGCCCAGCCAGGGCTAGGTGAAACCCTCCATGTGATGTAGTGAAGTTAAAAACAAGATCATTTTTACTATAATCTATGGGCTGATCAAAGTCAGGTTGGACTTAAGTAACAGGGAACACTGTTGATTGATTTCAAGAATCCAAATAAAATTATTGGTCCTACCCAGCCCTGTTGGTGAAGAGAATATGAATAAGGCACTTACCGAAATGGGTTTAAATAGCTGGTTTTAGGATTCTTGTCAAGGAGATGGAAAAGGAAGTTGAGGGAGACCCCTTGACATGTGACCTGCGATCATAGAGCCACACCTCATAGGGCTCTATGTACATACGGAGATGTACATAGTAGGTGCAGTGGGTGCTGATTTGAAGTGAGTTTATGTTCATTGCACCTGGATCTCCACGCTCACTCTTGTCCATGATCCGCTTTCACTAACTAGAGGCACCCATAGCTGTTTGAGAATTAAGATCCCTTGCAACTCGGGCATCTCTAGACAAGGGACCTGACTCTGTCATATAGATGCTATAACCAGTAAAATATTGTGGTTCGTTATCTTTAAACCATTTGCCTTTCCTCTGTTACGTTTTTAAATTTTCCTTTTATGAAACCAAATGAAGTATAGTTTGTAACAAGTAAGTGCAAAACTCTACTGTTGGCCCCTTTAGAGTCAAATGTCCTGGAGTGAGTGCCACTTACAGAGCACAGCGTTATCAACACATAGGGCTGTCCTCGGGCTGAGGAGAACAGAATGGGACAGCACACATGGAAATTCATGGAGCCCCAGGGGGCAGATAGAAAGACGTATGGGTAGAAAATAGAAAAGGGCCACACTTCATTGAGGTCTCATGGGACAAATGGGACTGAGCCATCACATCTGTCATTCTTAGCTGTGGTCCAGAACTGGGGCAGGCCACATGGCAGCTGCTGCTGAGGACATCTGGGAGTTCCTGTGTCTCAGCTTCCCATTGTACATGTGAACACCCTATTTTAGAAACATTAGCAGTTGAATGGTAGTTCTTCTACTCAGTGTCTGCCAGTGCCTCCATTTGACAACACGGGTTATGATAGTGCCACAAATTGCTATGTGCAGACCTCTGGGTTTGTAATTGTTTTTGACTTGTCTCTGGTTGATTTCCAATTCCTATATTATGTCTTTCATGAGAATATATGTAGCATATGGAGATGGTTAGTATTATCAACATCACAAATTCTAGGATTGCCTAAGAGAAGGGCACACCTGTGGAGGATTACCTGTGTTAAATTTACCCTCCTGGTCTGTAAGGGATACTGTCCTGTGTTCATTGATATGGGAAGGCCTTCTTGATTGTGGATGGATCCATTCCCTAGAAGAGGATCCGGCTGGATAAAATGGAGAAGGCAGATGAGTGAGTTGCTTTCTCTTTCTGGTTGCTTAATGGGCCAGCTGTTCCTGCCACTGTGGGTTCCCACCATGATTTACTGTACCCCTGAACTCTGAGCCTCAATAAGCCCGGTACCCCGTAAGCTGCTCCTATGACAGTATTTTCTCGTAGCACAGTCACGTATAAAATAGATACTGTCAAGCCTGTTTCTAACCTGCTTTTAGCCTGTTGCTGGCTACTGTTCACCATCTGCTTATGAATTCTATGACTATCTCTGTTTTAAGTGAACCAGTGAGGCAAAGGGAGGTTGAAGTTGGCTGAGCTCACATAGTTAGCATTGCGTAGCCTGGCTTCAGCTCTTCCCTTGACTTCATTGTACTGATCATACAGTAAAACTGTTGAGCAGGTAACGCTTGTACTCTGGACTCTATGTATGGTCACACAGTCAGTTAAATACTAGCATCACGTTTCTAATATTTCCTCAACTTGATCCCAGACTATTTTCCCTAGGGCAGTGGTTCAGTCTTTTTCCATTTTTATCAATAATACTGTCCTCATTAGATTTTCTCTTCTGCTTTCTTGACAACTCCTGGTTGTTACATGAACTTTACCTATCACCCCTCCTATGAGGTGTGTCACCAGCAAATCTCCTGGTCCTCTCTTCTGTCTGCCAGGTGATTCACAAAAAACATTAGCAAGGCTGCCTTTTGCTGCTGTTCTCCCAGGCGGCTGCTGCCTCACGGTACCTTCTGGCTTTGTTTCTAGCTTCTCAGCTGTGGCCTACAGAGGTTGATGAGTCAGACACAGACCCTGGCACTGGTCCCCCCCATGCAGTTCACTCTCTGGTGTTTTGTAAAAAACAGGCTGGGAAGATGAGGCGCCTGGGAGACCAGGTCATCCCAAGCTCTGAATGACAAGTTTGAGAACCACAGATGCAGTTTGTTTCGTGGTCTTGTTATCCCTCACCACCAGAGCAAGTAGAGTCTGAGAAAAACCTCAGAAATACAAAAGAAAATAGAAATAATAACACAGAACTGAAATTGTCATCCAGCTTTAAGAACTATTTATATTTTCTAAATTCAGTGATATATTTCCTGTTGTAGGAATAGAATACTGTGACTATAGCCGTCCCCACTGTACCCAGTGCCTCCAGCCTCTCTCCCCTTAAGTCAATCATTAGAATTAAATTTGTTAATTCATCCTTTTTAAACTCAAGCAAAATTTTTTAAATGTTTTGAAGCAGTTCTTAAAGACAGGGTCTCGTCATGTACCCCTGGCCAACTTTTAAAGACAGGGTCTCGTTATGTACCGCTGGCTGACCTGGACCTGGCTGACCTCAAGCTCAAGAGGATCTTCTGGTCTCTGTCTCCCGGTGCTAGGATTAATGGTGTCCACTACCACACCAGGGTCCCTGACTGCCATTATAAAATCACTGCTATTCTAATGAAGGAAATGAGCAAATATTTTTAATCTTTCTTAAAATAAAAGCAGTGAACTCAGCATTGAACATTTTCTGGTCTCGGATTGTCTGAACATGTTTTGATATCATGTCCCAACCACTTATCTGCTGTCTCCTCTCGGGTCTTTCCGGCCAGTTCCTTGTAGCATCCATGCAGAGCAAGGAAAGACTGGTACTAGTACGTGATGCCTAACCCCTCCCAGCTCACGTAGGTGACTCCTGGTTTGGCTTTGTTTTGCTTTAAAAGCATGGAGTTCCTTAAGTGACAACTGTTGTTGAGATGGTGGCAGCAGTGACAAAATCAGCAGAAGGTATTTAGTGTACATTCCTGGGATGTCTCAGCGCACAGCTCTGTGGAGAAGTTCCTATGAACCAAGATGTGTCTATAATGTTTTATACTGGAAGAATCAATGGCATTGCTGCAAATCTAAAAAATATCACTGCTTTCAAATGGTCAGCAAGCACCTTAGATGGGTTCTCCTGAAGCTGAGCCAAAGAATGTTTGAGTAGATGATTTCTGATGGATGGTTTTTATAGGGAACCCACAGGGAGTGGAAATGGTGTAGAAAATTTATATAAAGAATCACGTGACAGCAAGTTAACAGAGACTAATAAAATGGAATTTGAACCCTGAAAGGTTATCAGCAGTGACTTCACTTCATAAATACAGCGGAATTATTCTTGTATTTTGACAACTTTGTCTAGTCTAGAGATTTAGTGGGTGAATTGATTCAATGTGGGATGGATCTGTACAGGAAGTAATAGTAGTCCTTAAAGTCACAGTGACACAGGGTCACTTGGGAGGCAGAAGCAGGTGGAGATCTGTAAGTAGTGAGTTACAACCAGGGCTGTATAGAGAGACCCTGTCCCAAAAAATAAGAAAAATAGAAAGAAAAAAAAAGAAAAAACTTGGGCTAGCAACTGTTTAAGGTTCCCAGCCAAAAGCTAAAGGAAACAGGTCTAGATAGCATCACCTGTGGATATAACAGACGTTAATTCATTCTGTATCTCTGCCCTGGTCTGCTGTTGCCTCCTGATTAGAAACACAGTCTCTGTTCTGTCCTCACACTGTCCAGCCAGCGAAGCTGACCATTCTCTGTCCCATCCGGAACTTGTGACTCCTATAGCCAGCAGCAAGTCCACACCACACTGAACTTTCCTGTAGAAAAAGTTCTTAGTGTCTACCTGCTCTTTGCTCTTTTACCACCGCTCGGCCAAAGAGAAAGTGGAGAGCAGGGTAAGCCTTGGGTAACAGGGGAGACTAAAGGCTGCTTTCTTCTCTGCAGTGCCTGTGTGGCCTGTTCTTCAGCTATTGATACAAGCTGACTTTAGGCTAGACTAAGTATCAGTCACATTGTACCAAAATAGTTCTCTTTAACTTTTAATGAGAACAAAATGTCCTTTTGAATTATCAACAAATAAAAATGAAGATTATTTTAGGGTATTTTTAAGTTTTAGCTTGTGGTTCTTTATTTTTGTATGTTCCAAAATGTATCTTTTTCAAGACAAGTGTTATTGATGGTAAGTTTAGGGCCACTGAGCTAGGACCGGTTCTGCTAGTGCACCTGTCATTCTTTGTCACAGGTACATTGTCTCTGTCCCCATCTTTCCCATTGGACACTGAGCCCTCCTAAGGGCAGGCTATGTCAGCTGCCTATTTCCAGCACAATAGCCGCACAACATCCTGGGAAAGTTTGTTAAATATATGTCAGTGTCAATTCCCACCTATTCATCTTTGTGACATCCCTTTGGAGACTCCTCTGAAATAGGGAGACATAAGGATATGGGCAGCCTCTGGCCTGAGGTTAGAGCTCTGGATGCCCTGAGAGGTGACTGCATGTCTGGCCAGCTCTCCTTCCTCCACACAGCTGACTTTTTCAGTGTGGGTACCTAGGCATCCCCTGACTTCTCTGACTCCTGTATGTTTATCTGTTGTACTGTCTGGAAGCTCCTCCTATCCATCCCTGCCCCGTACAGTCATATTCTTTATCAAAAACCTGTCCTCTCCACCAGAATTAATGATATTTCTTCTGGGTCCCCATTGAGCTGTTTTCTTTTCCTTTTTTTTAACAGTCTTATTATAGCTGGCATTCCTCCTGTAAATCTAGGAGAGATTTCCTAGGAGGTGGGAGGACTTCTCAGTCCCAGAATGACATAGCCATGTGACACCATACAAAGGTGCTTTTGCTGCCAGGCCTCTACAGAGTGCTGACCCTCACACTGAAACCACTGCTGATTAAGCCACTCATTTCCTTCATTTGGGGTTAATAAATAATATGAGAGATTCAAACAAATACTCTCAGATGATGCAATTTTAAGATAAAACATGACATGCAAAACAGCAAAACTCCCACGAATGTGGCCAGAGAGTCCCTGCTTTTCTGCCCTGTGATTGCCCCTAAGGGAATCTGCATTTTCCCCTCTGCATTGAAATGCCCCAAGAACAGTGGAGCTGGAGTAGACTGATTTTTTTTTTGCCACTAAAAGCAGTGTCTCCCTTTGAGAGCATCTACCATGAAATGACAGGTAGACTGGACAGCTCAAACAACACTCATTTCTTTGCATACCTTCTTCTGTCCTGTGTGGCTTTAGCCTGGGCTCTTGAGACTGGCGTATGTACAACCAGAACAATAGGAATTTTTTCCAGTTCATAAACCACCAGGGTATAGGATAATAAATATTTGATGGGTTATATATTGTATCAAATAATAGATACATAAAAGCACAACTTATGTAGTTAGTTTTAGGTAATATATACTACACAAAATATGCACTTCAGGTTACTAACCAAAAGGGACCTCCCTAACCAGCTCCCTGGAGAGCATGCCTATTCTAGTAGGCACAGTGCAGCAGGCTTGTTGATCAAAAGTTTGCCCTGATGATCAAAATACTTTTAAACTCTTATTTCTTTGGCTGGTCCCTGACAAAATATTTTGATATTTAACCTCATGTTAGATCTAGTTCATACCACACTTGGGGTACATTTTTACATCAGTTCCTTTCAAAGAACTAGGATGGGGAGGGGGGGCAGCTGGAGAGATGGCTCAGCGGTTAAGAGCACTGGCTGTTCTTCCAGAGGTCTTGAGTTAATTCCCAGCCACCACATGATGGCTCACAACCATCTGTAATGAGATCTGATGCCCTGTTCTGGCCTGCAGATGTACATGCAGGCAGAATACTGTATACACAATAAATGAATAAATAAATCTTTAAAAAAAAAGAACTAGGATGTAAGTTTATCAAATGAGGGTTTTTTTTTTTGCCTGTTTTTATGTGTACGTGTATGTGTGTGCACATGCACACACAGGAGTACATGAGTGTGGAGGTAAGTCAACTTTGGATGTCATTCCTAAGGCATTATCCCCTTCACTTTTTGAGAGAGGATCCCTTATTGGCCACGGACTTGCCAACTAGGCTAGACTAGTTGGCTAACAAGTCCCAGAGTTTGTCTTGTCTCTGCTTCTCCAGTGCTGGGACTATAAATGCATGTCACCTTACCTGCCTTTTTGTTTAGTTTTGGGGGGAATTTTTATAGTTTATTTGCCCACTGCTTAGAAGTTTGCGCCGTCCCAGCAGATCCAAGCTCCAGCTCCCTTTTTTCTGGCACCAATGTTGGCTGTCGCAGTCCCCTGACCATCATTCCGTTGTCGAGCTCCTGTTCGCTGCAGGTCTTTTCCCCCTTAAAGGCCATGTCTTACCAGTCTGTTTGGGGGCGTCATTCTTCTTTCCGATGACTCATAAACCATGCTGAAGCCATTTATCTTGCCACCACCAAAATGAGTTCTGAAATCAAATACAAAGATGGCATCTGGCATGGTCATCTGCATGCATTTTGGCCAGCTTTTCTGGAATCTGCCTTTGGTACTGGTGCCTTTCTGGAGTGAAGGGCATCCATGACTGTTTGTTTCCTCTGGAGCGGACATTAGTCATGAAGTTGCTGTGTCATTTATGATGGCAGCCCTTGAGCAGCCAAGGAAGAAAAGAGCCACAACAACTTCTTTTTCTGAGGGTTCTGTGGGACTGAGCTTACTTAGGTCCTCATGCTGGCAAATGAAGTACCTACCCAGCCCACTACCTGTTTGGTAGAATGTTCCTCCAATAAAGCCACACCTGTTACTACAAATGCGTAAATATTTCTTGAAAGACTACTGAATATCATGACATGAAAATTTGCTCATTTTTCCTCATAAGCGTGTAAATTAGAATATACCAGTCTATTTTCTGATAGTTATATCCAATGAACAAAGCATTCATCGGCCTTAGCCCCCTGGTCACCTCTGAGCACAACTTTTCATCTTTGTTCTTACCTCATCCTTCTAATCCTTTCTACGCTGACTAGAAAGGAGCTGTCCTACAGTCTTTCACTTTTGCCTGGAAAAGAGAAGTGAAGTGCCTGCCAAAAAGCCAAGAGCAACATTACAGTTTCTCAACCAAGAAATCTAGTTTTCAGAGTAAAAGACCCAATTATCTACGCACCATTTGAGCAGAATTTTTATTTCTAAAGACTGAGCAATTTGCAAAATTTTCCGAGTTTGTGGAAAATACTTGTCATGGCTTCAATTAATGGTAGGATTTCTAGTGCAACTCTAGAAGGACAAGGAAATATGGTAGTGATAACCTAGGCCGATTTGAAGCGTTTGGCCGCCACCAGGTGACTGGTTTAGTTCACATTCTTCCTGCTGTTTCCAGCAAGTACCTACCCAAGAACTGCAGAGTGTCACGTCCTAGTAACTTTTTTGAAAAAAGAAAAAAAAATCACCCCGCCCCAGTGTCTTCTCATCATGGTGTGTTAGGACTTTTTGGCATCTAGATTGTTAGTAAAGAGTGAGTGGCATTGGGTAAACTATGTGTCTTCTAAGGGCAGGAGTCTTTTTAGCATTTGACAGTAATAAAAACATGTTTTATTTTATGAAGGACTTTTCTTTCTAAGCATCGAGAAAGCTCAAGCACTGTGGTAGTGTCCATCCCTACCCCCAGTTTCCTTGTTTTCCTCTCAGATTTCATCCTTTTTCTCTATTGTATTTTCTTATGATCTACATTAATTACCTCTAGATATGAGCTGCCTTGGGCTTTCGGGGTCTTGAGTGGTTGACCAAGCCAGATGTATTCAGATGTAGTCTGATGCTATTTTTAAAACTGCGTTAATCATAGTCTTGTTTTTGTCTGCCTTTTGTGTTCGCTGGCGCATTGCTTTTAACAAGGACTGTATCTATTTGAAAGCCCAAGGAAATTTCTTTCCTAATATAGCAAGATAAATTTACATATCACAGGAGAGGCCATGTGTATCTACTATCCAGTAGAAGACCACTGTATCTGTAAATGGTTAACTTAAACTTATTAACATCCTCTTCATATAAGTACCTCCCTGTTTCATAAATAATTATTTATGTTCTCATTTTACTACTGTTTTCAACTAAGGCAGGCTTGTACAAGACTGGGCCTGCCAGCAGCAGGTCTGGATCTGGAGGGACTCATGATAAACCACTGACTACTGGAGGAAGTGGCGGAGGGAGAGTTGTTGTCTCCAGCTCTTTATCCCCTGGTGACCCCACCAGGTTCCAGTGGGTGTGCCAGCCTTGTGGCCACATGGATAGCCTGGTCGGAATCAGTGAGAATTTGGGAAGGAAGAGATGGTGATCAAGAAGTAAGCAGATCAGATGAGAGTAAGCAGAATGCTTGTGTATATGGGTGAAAATGTCAGTGAACAAATTTAATCAATAAAAGAAAATTATGTTCTTGATGATGTCAAAAGTCTTCACTTGAAAAGTATCTAATCTTAGTCAGGTATTGCAATCCACACCTTTAATCCCAACACTCCAGAGTCAGAGTCAGTTAGAGCTCTTATGATTTGGGACTTCCAGGCCAGCAAAGACTGCATACTGAGACCCTCAATGTCTCCAAAATAAAAAAAAAAACTTATTCAGTAGTATTATTAGTATCTTATTAATAAAATTACCATTTAGTTGTACTTCCAGCTCACCCCTGTGTTTAAAATGCTGAGGAAATCTGTGTTCGTTGCCTCTCCCGAGCCCTCTGTTTTCTGATCTCATGTTTGACTCACAGTCCGAGTGTTCTGTGCACACTGATTGTAGGTGCTGGAAGAGGGGTCAGCTTTTGAAGCTCTTAGGCCTTCTCTTTATTTTGCCCTCAGGTTTGACTGTATTTTTCTGAGAAAAAAACTACCATAAATCTCTCAAAATGCATCTCATTAAAATATCTTGAAAATAAATATCTTTAATATGTTTTGCTCCTCAGTGAATTAGAACATAGCTTTGTATATTTTACAAACAACATTGCAGAGCAAATTACATTTGTTCTCCAGAGACCAGCCCTCTCCTCATAGGCTAATTCCCCATAACTGCCCCCAACAGAACTCAGCCCCTCCCTGGGGTTTTCCTCATTTTAACAAAGTCCTGGTCTGTTCATAATTTAATTATTTTTATTGCATCTGGAGTCATTTCTTAAGTCAACTACTGCATAATAACAAGTTCGACTTCAAAAAGGACTTAAATTACAGTTAATGAAAATTGGTTTAGCATACTATTTCTTTGTACCACCCACTACTGACATAAACTTTGATAGAAAACTGTACTTTGTAAACGAGTAAGAAGCAGGAACAATTGGTGATAGCACAAGCACCAACCATTAACTGAATATTTATTAACTGACTTGAGTATTACTGGTAGCTAGAAAGCCATCTCTGTTAAAAGTTGGACTAAGGAAGCTGGCTGAGATGAGGTTTAGCTTTTCTTCTCCTTGGTGTTGTTGAAATTGTTGACTCTAAACTTTTATTAGCTTATATTCAAAGCTGTTTTTGAAAGGAACAAGTCAAAACAGTTTTGAAATTGCTGTATTCTCTTCAAGTCATTGTTTTGTATGTGTTGGATTAACGTGCTTGACCCAAGATACTCATAATGAGGAGCAATGATTTAAATCTAATACTCCGAAAAAAAAACATTGTATTGTAATTAGTAGTCTTTTCATGTGCTGTATGCAGCACAGCAAGTGTCTGGTTATTTACTGATTTTACTGTTAGTTTATTTACTTAAAAGTTTATAATGAGATGTCATAGAAATCCAGCTCTTCTCTTACTATATTAGGTACCATGCAGAGCAGAGTACATTCTCCCTCCAACATGCACGTATGCACGCACGCACACTTGCACACATGTGCATGCACATATGCGCGCGCACACACACACAGTGCATCAGGCACATTACTGGACTAAGTACAAGCCAACCAGAGTTGCATGCTTAACTCTGTGTACTTATTTTACTAGCCTTTACTCTCCCGTGGATGTGCCAGATGAAAGTATCAATAGTACAACAGCACAAACACTGGCTTTGTCCTATAATCTTCTCTTTCAGAGCCAAGTCTGATGGAGGAGGGTCATCTGTCTTTGTGTTACTTTCATTGGTTAATAAAGAAA